>JAUTBW010095144.1:0-10098 GCA_032361425.1 Peltospira smaragdina | reverse complement strand
TGGGCTTATCTTTCTAATTATCTTTCCAGTTGTAGAGCACTGGTTGGACCAAAACAAATAAAATGAGTCCATCAGGTGGGACTGATCCAACAACCCACCATATCATAAGCGAATGCTCTAATGCTAAGCTACTTCCTGCTCCCTTATGTGTTTAGAGAACTTACATTAAGTAGAACCCCAATAGGATGTCTTCCACATATAGTGTTGTTGTAATCTGCCAGGTACCTGGTGAAATCTGACGGAGCCATCTTTTCGATTATATCCATTCCCTGTAAACACATTTAACACAACAGAAATACACTTTCTATGTTATTAAGCATTTTATAAAATGAAATAAACAAATGTTGTTTGTTTTTTCAATTAAATAAACAAGAACAAAACTGCTTTACAGAATTACTGCATCCATTCCATGATACATAGTAACAACAAAAACACTATTAATAGTAAACTCGAAGTTTAAACTGTTGGGGAATAATACATTTTGAATTAAAATTAGATCAGTCCAAGTCGACTAGTTTTCTATAATAATTAGAAATATCAATATTTTTATGAAATTTAAATAAATGTAAAGAAAGTGCTTTAGTCTTTTTTCAGATAACATTAGAGCAAGAGACATCTCTCACAGTATTTCTCATACAAATCAGAAAATTAATAAAATCTGTTGACAAAAGTAATTGTTTCATTTTAGAAGTATTAAAAATGTCAGGGCAATAAACACAGCTACACACATAAAATACTATTTGCATACTGTGAACCCACCATTCTATCTAGAGCTTCAATGGATTGCCAAATATCACCAAAACTTTTATCATGAAATGTGTAATGGAATCTCCGCCCTGAAACAAAGTTACAATTAAAATAGAAGTTTAAATACATGTCTACGAATACATACTATTTCCAATACATTTCATATCACCTATTAAAAATTTAATGCACATTAATTACAGGATAAATATCTACATAAAATGTACACACCTTTGCGTAACAGGGTGCTTTGATAACCTAGTGGTGTAAATGCCAACCTGATAAATGGTTGATCTAAGATCAATTCCTGTCAGTGAGTCTTGAGGGATTTTGTAATAAAAATGTTTTCCTGTGCCAATATAACCATTAATAAAAATGTGTTAAATGTGATATTAAATAATGCTTGTATATGTACAGTGTATTTATGCACAGATGCACGCACATTTCATGAATGTTTATTAATACCAGTGGCTCTGATAAGAAACTTACCCAAGATCTAGTTTGTTTGGTATGGTATAAATTTTCGATTATAACTTGTGCTAAAAAAAAAATTAAAAAAAAAATACTGTGCTTACCCCAGTGGCAGAAGTCGGATGAGATCACAAAGAGGTTTTCTGGATCAAGGAGATACTTGCTGAACAGTTTGCCGTACTGCTGTTCCTTGTCGGCACTCAGCGAGCCCACCAACACAGGGACGATGGTCAGATCATTCTTCTGACTGGAAACAACAGCACAGGCAGGTGCTTAGTCAACGCACTTACGCATGTCACTTACACAAGCTACTTATCATATGTATGCAGAATCAATAGATAGCCACTAAAAAAAACAATTACAGTCTATCGTTATAATAAAACAAGTCAACAAGTCAACAAACCAATGTCAAAACAATTATAATCTGTTCTATCATTAAACTAATTTTTTAAAGTTAATAAATATACAAACCACCTACTCAGTGTTCTTGCTAGCAGTAAACAGAAGGGTGCAGCGCCTTGCCCTTATTTTCTGACAACCTGCCCTTTTTTGCCTTTTTCTTTTTCATAGTTATATTATTTTGTTTATACTTCTTTGTGCAACTTTCAAACAAATATTTCACTCTATTTTTTTGTAAACAAGGGAATATCAATATATTAGTAAAAAATAAGAAACACTTTAAATATAAAATAATAGATTATTATACAAAATAATACTAGTATCTGAAGGTTTCTTTCACCACTAAGTGAGTCGCATGGCCCTGTTCATTTTTGGAATGAAGGGGTGTGACTAGAAAAACGTGGGCATACATGTTTTTCACCATTTTAAAAATATTATTCAACTATCACTGATATTAAAAACGTGTACCCTACATAAATATTATTTCAAATGGACATAACACATTATAATTTGTGTATATTTTGTGATAAACTTTATCCTAAGTCCTGCTGTTAAAAATTAAATCCTCTGAGAAAGATGTAGCTGTTTACCTTATTTCGATGTTAGTAGACGCCAGTGTTTTCTTTGCAATAAACACATAACAAGGAAGGGAGGGCAGGAGGCAAAAGCATTTTCCTGTCCACATACAATAAATTTTCAACACCGGGGATCACAATTTTTGTTGAATTAGATCTAACACCTGTTTTTTTTTTACTAGCTTTTGGCCTCTGAATCCAAATATTACCAACAAATTTCTTTATCACATCAAAGTTTTGTGCTACGGTATACCCTTGATTTGTCTCAAAAACTAGAAAATACCACATCTAAAAAAATTATGTTTGTTGTATACAGTGTTTTAAACATTTATATACAATGAAAAATAATGCATGACTGTAATGTTCATATTAAATTATTTATTCATACAAAATATATTGTGATTGTATTTAATTATACCCTGAAATAGTGTTTTTTAGGAATGGAGACAGAGTGTGAGATAATGAGACATTATTGTCAATTAGAAGTTGTTGATGAATTTAATTATCTAGGCACCTTATTTTATTTACAATAGGAAATTAGTTGTACACAAAAGAGAGTAGCAGAACAAGGTCGAAAAGCTTTATTTTCAGTCTTAAAAGTATGTAGTGATAATTTCTTTAATACTGAAACAATGTTATCAGGGTTTTTTAGACTTATGTTGATAGTATTCTAAGTTATGGGTCTGCAATATGTTTTTTAATTAATACAGTTTTGTAGAAGGTTATTAGGGGTCCGAAAAGGAATTAGGGCAATTCTCTTTGCATATCACAAGAAAATTATATATTTTCAAATACTGCATAAAATTACTTAACACCAATAATTCTATATTAACAGTTATATATAAAGGTTGATTATTGAAAATTAAAGAAGAACAGTTAGTCAAGGAACTTGGTTTAAGTTATGTTTGGAAACTGGTAAATATATTGATAATGTTTACAATGCAGTTAAAGAAAGAAAACGTGTTATAGTAGAATCATAGCAATTCCAAAATGAAATAGAAGATGAGTATCACTTTATCCTCCAGTGACCAATGAGAATGAAATTCATTAAAGCATATTACTATGAACGCCCAAGTGTTTTCAAACTTCATATCCTCAGAAAATATTTATGTAGAGCAAATCAGATGTTAATATTATTTTGTAATTACTAATTGTTTCATGTATATGTTATGTATATATTTGTTTCAATTCATGTAATGTACATAAACGACATGTATTAATGAGAAAAATCATATTTTATTGTATTTTATTGTGTATAATGCTTGTAAGTTGTAAAACTTAAATCAATAAAGAACTTAAACCTGAAGAACTTGACCAGTCCTATTTTGCAATTTTGTTTATTCAGAGGGTCAGCTGTAGAGACAAAACTTGACGTGATAGAAGAAAACTGACTGTAATTTTAAAATTAGCATGACAAGTTTTTGTCTAAATTAAGTGAAAAATCTAACTCAACAGAAAATATGTTCAAAATTGTTCCCCAGTGTAATAATAATAATAATAATAATAATAATACCGCCAATTAATAATAAGTGGGTTGATTGAGTTAAATAATATTAAGTGATTTATTTATCATATTTTGTAATAAAAAATGACCCAATAATAAGTGTGCACCCTGCTCTACTAAACTCCTAGCTAGAATACTGCCTACTGATAAGCAAAACTATAATATTTTTAAACAGATGATTATAAGAATGTGATTATTAGCAAATAACATCTAATGGTAGGGTCTATACTACTTTGATATGGTTCTATAATAAAGCATTTAAAAAAAAAAAGAAAAAAAAAGAAGAAAAGTTACCTTAAGTGGAATAAGTTTGTTAAATTAGTACAAGCACTTTTATTATCTGTACAATTCATATCTTACAGAGATGCCACACAAAGATATACTACACACATTAAGGTACTTAATTTATTCTGGACTCAGATTAATGCCATACACCATTATTACCAGTAATTATATTTTTCTGCCATTTTTTTAAAGACAGAGTATATATAAATACCTTGCATTCTATACAAAACTGAATAAATATTAAAAGCTTAATGTAATAAATTGCGTGCTTACTTTTCCAACACTTTGGCAATAAAAGGCAACTGCATTTCAATGCTATGTTCTTCCTCATCTGTGTCTAGAGACATGTTCTCAAACAGACCAGTGGCATAGAGATCATTGTAAACTGCAAGAAATCAACAGATATTTTAAAACACTGCTAATAAAATAATTATTTTATAAATACTACTGATAATAAAAATAACCAATTTAAAATAGTTACCCAAACACTTTGAATTATGATGTGTAGATAATGATATGTCACTCATGCATTAATATAAAAAATACACGATTACAGAAAATAATTAGACATACATTTTTAAAATGCTTAGTAATAAATTGAAAATATTAGTTTACTGCATGTCAGCATTTTGAATTTTCTGCTGTCCACATAGCACAAAATATTCTGCAACTGTTCACCTTTTGAATCAATGGAAAGATCATAGAGTGGTGTTTGGTATTTTTCGCATGATGACAACGCACAACCAGACAGTCTTACATGATGTGATGGGCCGAGGATAAACACCCGTCGTCTGCAACAAATTAACAACATGAAACAAAAAGATACATTTCTTCAAAGAAACTACACATGAAAAACAATTGTGAAGCAATATTTTGTCCCGTTTTACTAAGATCTTTGTAAAGGCAATAAGCATGCTATCATTTATGAATTTTTTTTTACATTTTTACATATTAAATTATTAGTTTACTTCACTAATTAATAGATTGACTGATGAATATTTAATGGCTTTCTTTGAATACAAAGTCAACACAAATGAAACATATTCACTAGTATATTCAGGGTTGAAGGAAGGGAAATAACTTTGTATTAGCCTCTCTCAGACAATTATTAAACTTGCTTGAAGTTAATATAATTAAATGGTTTAGGCAAAAATCTCTGTTGAAAATCAACCAAAATTAACCCGAATATGATGTCTCTTTGTAAACAAAGTATGATGCCTTACATATTTCCTGGCTCTATTTGTTTATAGGCATGGGCTGAACATCCTCCACAGTAATAATAGCCAGCATGTCTGCACAAATGAAAAATATATGTATAAACATTGGTTATCCAATATAAGTCTCATATTAGCCCAGGACAAGTTTGTGGGCATCATCGCAAAAATGTTTAATAAAGCAGCACCAAGACAATTTATACCAAGAAATGTGCATTTTTAAAACACTTTTTATTGACATGATCAGTGAATTGATGCTACAGGAAAAGAAAGGATATAGGCAAATATATTTTATGGGATTTACATAGCAGCAAAACAGGTTCAGGTTTCTTGGACTTTTTTGTAGTAGTCAATATTTACTACTTAAAAGTTGGGTACAACTTTCTAAAAAGACAATTTCTTGGAACTGCATTTCACAAGTCATGCTAAGTTTTTACTTGTAATATTTACGCACAATACAAAAAGCTTATAATATTGATGTTTAAGTTGTATACATCTGAATTAAACCAAAACATTTTTATTTCTTTGAAATACAAACAAAAATATTTTTAAATACTACAAACCATTACTAAATGTTTTTTTACCTGAATAATTTTTATTAATCTTTAGAACATTTTAAAATTCAAATTATCGTATCTTCAATCTATATCCACTGAGTACTAAAATGAGTGTACTGCATTTGGATGATAAATGCTACTTACGGTGCTATAATTGCTCTGGCTGGAGAATGGACTGTTTTAGCCTTAGACAACCAACTATCAAGCTGACATGATAGTTCTTCCACTGAAACAAATGTTAACAAAAGACAATGATAATTATGTTAATTGCTATACAAAAAGACATTAAAGAAAGCAGTCCACTATTGCAATATCTTGTGACCAATTGTGATATCACCATCTCAAAGCATCCATTATATGAGGAATTTTTTTTTTTTGAATTAAGGTCAAAAGACAAATATATTTCTGAAAAGTGGTATTAAAAATATATTCTTACAATAAGGTGTGGGGGAGAGCCTACACACACACACACACACACACACACACACATGCATACATATATATTCAAGCTACCCTTTCTGATAAGAAGCAAAGAAAGCACATGTACATCAAACGTTGTTACCCCGATTTTGAAGCACTAGCTGGAATGAGAAATAGCTTGATACATATATTCAATCATTTGATGAGATCGATCTAATGACTCACTGCACCATGAGCATTCCATTCCCTGGAAGTGAAAACATGCCAAACTCTTTTAATATGCTCAACACATTACAATATTAAATATATCAATAAGCACCATTCAGACAATGAGAAAGTAAACAGGTCTGCTTCTGCATCTATGTAGACTACTCTTTCTGATTAAGCAGGGGATCTTTTTAGATAATTACTAGATATCAATTCATATCCTAATGCAAATATAGGTGTGGGGTACTATTTTTAATAATTAAATAATTAATTTAGAATTTGTGATTAGTAAGCAAAATAAATAATTTGAAATGCAATTCTCGAATCTCTTGACAGCAACATCCACCATCTAGTAAGTATTGGCTATTCTGGATATTATAAAATATCGTTTCGGTATGTGTTTTGATGCTTTATCAGTTTTGATACAGTATCTTTGATTGACAAGTGCGCATCACATAAAAAAGTTGAGATGTTATATGGCAACAATTCTATTTGTGGAAGCATTTTCCTACTTGTCAAACTAATATATGTTTCTTGGCACTAGTTTTAGGATGTGAAGCATTCTAGATGTTTAGGTAACTTACTAAATACATGGAATGAAACACTATGCAAATTGAACCCTGAGATGTGTATACATTCTATATTGTGCAGTAATTCAAAAAATAAAAAAATAAAAAATATATTAATTAATTAATTAAAACATTATCCGAGACATGTTGTTTTTAACTGTCTATGTCAGACAGTAGACTGCACTAAATTGCACTAAATGTTGTTGAGCTTATCAATTGGATGTCAAGCTAATTTGTGTACAAATTACTTAGAGACGCAATGCGTCAAAACCCATACCGCATCATAAACTTCCACGCAAGCAAGAAACAAACAAACATATGTAACATATATTGCTCAAACTCATTTCCCGGTATATCTCGTTTGTACTCGCTATTTAACATGTTTACAAGGAAACTGCGTACACGAATCCCGATTTTGCAGTGAGAGTATTATATATTCAAAAATCTTCGCCGTCAATATACTTTTTTAAAGGTTGAATGATAACACCGTAATTTTATAGAATTTACAAAATGTATAAGGGGCAACATAAAAACATACCATAATAAGCATCACTTTTTAAAATATCCTGCACTTTGGGATAGTTGCGCAAAATGTCAACTTCTGACCAGATACAGATTTCATTCTTGGAAAGACATAACAAAGTATGATTTGAAAATGTTATTTGCTGATTTCATTAATACGATAATAAAGGCAAAATATTATTGTTACATTAATTGTGGGGTTATAATGCGCAAGCGCAGAAGCGTTTTCCTGTTATTATACCAGACAACAAGTACTCCAGGATACTGAATTTAATGTTCACATTTAATTATGTATACATATTAAGATACGTATGTCTTTGTCAATAATAAACTATAAAGCTGTAATTTCTGGACAGTCATGACCATCACAGTGTGAGATTGTTGCTTGTCTGTATCAAAACCGATACTGAGATAATATATTATCAATGCTTATCTTATACTTATGGATGCTTATCTTATGGTAATTTAAAGGTAAGGATCCATAATATATCATTAAATGATAAGACTATAGAATTATAAATGATAAGAGTAGAGCTTACTCTTTATCACTAGGCCTATCATGCCTATGGCTATGGTCTAGCCAGTTACTAGTCATTTTGTACTACAGCTTTTGGTCTTTTTGTACCATGCCTGTTTGGTCATTTCATACCAGTCATTTTGTACCAAAGTCATTTCATACCAACTTTTTACCATTTTGTATTATATTTGTTAATTTCGTACCATAACTTTTTTTTTTTTTAATGTTTTATTTCTTCTTCTTTTTTCTTTCCTTTCAAAAAAGAATAGAAAAAAGAAAAGGAAAAAGTGTAGGTTTTTTAAATAATTTTTTTTTTTATTGTTCAGTAACAATTATTTGGTATATTTAAACACCCATTGGGCTATGTCTCGATCCAGGCAGTGCTCCACAACTAGCATTAGGCCTACAATGGCTCTGGTGTAATGGGAATGCATCATTAAATAAAATATTCTCTCACATTGTTCATGGTTAAATATAACAATATACATATTATTTTTTAAATAGCCTATAATTTTATTTCACATTTAGGTTTGGTGGGTGTGTTTGTTTGTTGTTTTTGTTTTGGTGGTTTTTTTAATACCGAAACACACTATACTTTCAGCAATAATATCATCAAAATATTACATTGCTATCATCAAAATAACACACTGCCATGATGCCAATCTTTTGAATGTGTTTCATCCATTAATTGTCAGCGACATTTGTCACATTGTAATGTCTCTTTTCTTGGCCTAATGACACAGTCACAAGCCAAACATTGTAACGAGTGAGGAAATTGAAATGATGGTCACAAATACTACATTTTTATTTCATCTGTGATGAAAATGTTGTCAGATAGCTTATTGCTAAAACAACAGTAGTATAACTGAAACATTGTTGTAGGGCTTCTTGTAATGAATAAAAGCCCTCTTGTAATAAGCTCATTAAAGAAAACCCTGATTTATTTCTTAACATCCTAATCCGTTTGTTTATTTAACACACAGTGATTGCTGTAAATAAATAATTACCTTAATTTATATTGTTGAAAAAAACCCATAACAATAGATGTACGACTTTAGCACGAAATGACTTTGGTACGAAATGACCAAACAGTCATGGTATGAAATGACTATGGACCGTATGGTACGAAATGACTATGGTACGAAATGATCAAATAACTATGGTACAAAATTACTTTGGTATGAAATGAGCAATTTGGATATGAAATTACTAAGGTACGAAATGACTGGTTACCGTCTTGCCTAGACTGTCAGTTTGTGTTAAACTTAAGAGTAAGACTAAATTCACAATGACTATTCATTCAAGTACCAAACAAATGGATTATTATATTTATAGTTTTGTTCTTGGTAAGGTACTTTATTTATTTATTTTTAAATAAATGTAAAATATTTTCAGATCATAATTTATCTGACCATTTAACTGTGTGATTCAGCCTTTAATTTGGTTCATTGTTAACGAAATTCATCATATGATCATGATTAAATCCTAAAAACACACTTAAATTTACTGGAAACCTACCGTTATCTGAGTACCAGCTTCCAGCATGGGTTGCACGGCGGACTTTAGACATAATTAACCCAATTTTGACTTAATTATGTAAATACTTGAAACGGCAATAACAACATTAAAAGTTAAACAATAACACCTCTACGATAAAGGCACTTCCCGGAAGTGAATACTGTCAAAGTTGCACATGCGTCCTGTTAACCAAATGCAGTATTCTGTGGATTTTAATCATCACTCAGCCTTTGGTAGATATGTGTATTCAGTATTGCACTTCGCTTTGGATTTTAACTTAATAAGAAGAAGAAGAACAACAAGAACAAGAACAAGAAGAACAATAACAAGAAGAACAAGAAGAAGTAGAACAAGAAGAACAAGAAGAAAACAACAACAACAACAACAAAAAGAAGAACAAAAATAACAAGTTGACAATAACAATAACAGTAACAAGTAGGCTAAATAAACAAATAGTGATATTATTTAATATAGGCCTAAACAAAATAAATAAAGTCATGTAAAAAGAAAATAATTTCAGTGTATGTGTGTGTGCGTGTGTGTGTGTGTGTGTGAGAGAGAGAGAGAGAGAGAGAGAGAGAGAGAGAGAGAGAGAG
>JAUTBW010095133.1:0-10098 GCA_032361425.1 Peltospira smaragdina | reverse complement strand
ATCTGTACCAAATATATCTATCCTTGTTTGTGCAAGATGACTGCACTCCACCAAAATATCCCTTATGTTGGTCTACATATCGTCTAGACCACAGTCATACTGAGGTCCGTCCCTGTAGGTAGTCACTAGAGATTTTTCCATTTAAAATGTTAAGTGGGGCATTAAATAAACAAATAAATTTAAAATAAAAGATCCCTTGCAGCTGATAAAAATTAGTATCCCATGCGGAAGCAGCAGGTACCCATTTTCACTATCAGAGTTGTCGCTAATCATATAACCTACTTGTTAGACCTAAGGTAAACATGTTATATCTTTGGATGTTGGTTCCATGGATTATATCTTACTATTCCAGGTTTATTATTAAACCTAAGACAAGACGTGCTGTGCCCTGAACATTCTATAATCCAAGGCCAGGGACCTTATTCATAAACGGGTATAAAATTACGTTCGAAACGTAGTACTAAGTCTATGTTCTACCATTGGTCCATGACGTCAAAGACACTACTTTCAACCAATAATCAGATCTAAAAGTTACGTTACTTGTAAGTGTAACTTTACACTCTTTTGTGAATAAGGCCCCTGTTCGGTATGTGTGTTGTTTCAGGTCTGACCTGATAGACGAGCACCTATCTGGTCGATGTAGCCTGATGACGGCAGAGGAGGTGATCAGCCGACTCAAAGATCGCATGATTCAACATGACACCGAGATCAGAAACACCTTCCTCAGCTACGACAAAAAACGTCGAGGAAAAGTCTCAAAGCGTGTCTTCAGAGAGGTGTGTTAAGAAACATTAACAACATTTTACTGTAACATTGGGATGAATGCAATATTTTTTTTTGAATATTGAATCCTTTGATATTTTACATTTAAATTAACTGCCTGCAATTGACATTTTACATTTAAATTAACTGCCTGCAATTAACATTTTACATTTAAATTAACTGCCAGCAATTGACATTTTACATTTAAATTAACTGCCTGCAATTGACATTTTACATTTAAATTAACTGCCTGCAATTGACATTTTGCATTTAAATTAACTGCATTGCAGGCATTAAAATAACCAACACAGATGATGCTATGTATTGCATGCCTCAAAAAAAGAGAGTAAAAAAATAAGATGATTATGTGTGTTGTGGAATATATAATTTTTGTAATGCTTTTATCAGAGAACAGTTCAAGCACACCTGTCTTGTGCTGAAGATCTGAATTCACCAAAGAATTCTGTTCAAAACGGACTATTTGATTGCTGTCTAAGATTTAGTGATGTTTATAAATGCTAAATGTATATATTATATGCTGTGAAATTGTGTATGTAGCCTACTTGATTCATAGAGATCTTATTTTATAATGGTTAATATTAATATTGGTTAGATTTACTTTCCTCTAACATTTCATAATGTTTCCTAACAAGCAATAATATATGTTAAAAATTAATTCTGTGCAGGTGCTAGCAGACTTCAACATTCTGATGACAGATGAACAGTTCAACGTGCTGGTGTCAAAACTTGACTTCAACAGCGGGTTCATGAACTACTACGACTTCATCGCCAGCTTCTCGGATCCCCAACCGAGTGGCCTGGGCAAGGAAATGGAGCGGATGGGAAACCACCGGGTTAATCCCATCCATGGAGATGAGTTTGGCATGAGTGCTCTCGAGGTCGAGTCCAAACTGAAAGCCAAACTCAGAGAAAACTTTGCTGTGAGTCCAGTTTTACTGGTATTTAATTAAGGGCAATACAGATGTTGCAGTCTATATACAATACAAATAAATATTTTATTTCTACATTCAAATATATGTTGCATAAACAGAGTCTGGTTAACCAGTATTATTAAAGTACATAAAATTTTAATATTACTAAAGGTTTTATTGTCTTCTTGTGTATTCATAAATATACTGTTAAATGTGTGACTCCATGTATTATTGCTGCATATTATTTTTTTATCAGATAATAATAAAAGTCTCTTATTATGTTATACATTTATTTTATTTTATCCCAGGATCTGAGAAGTGCATTCTACAAGTTTGATGATGATCATAATGGAATTCTGAACAAAACCAATTTCCGCCGGATGTTGGAAGCTTTCATGTTTGTGATGACAGAGGAGGAATACGAGAAATTGTGTATGAGATTGGGTATTGATAACAAGACTCGCATTAGTTACCCTCAGTTCTTGGACTACTTTGAAGTCAGAGACAGGGAAGAAGGCCACAAGTGGCTTAACTCTGTGCACACGTAAGATGTTTAAAATATGGTTTTCTGTTAACATATATATACAAATAGAATAATCTGAACCTTTCCACACCCAGTGAAGTAGTTAAAAAAGCTCAACTGGCCATAGGCTATCTATACTTAGAAACCTGATGGTATTAATAATAATAATAATGTTGATGATGAGGATGATGATGATAACAATAAATATCATTATTATTCAATATATCTATTAAAAATATTATTGTTTTATACAGTTACTAGTTTTTTAAATTATAATTTATTATGAAAATCTCTGCTTTAAAACAGTACATGATTTAAAGGTACTAAGTCTATTTGTAAACTGATAAAAGATGCTAAAGAAGTTGACATAAATACACACACACACACACACACACACACTTTAAATCAATGCAGCAAAAACAAACAAAGAACCAAAACAAGGCTGTTATTATAAAATAATTGTGACCATTGGGCCTAAAAGATAAAGTTTGTAACAACACATGTAACTGACTATGCCTAATCTGTGGTGTTGTTTTAGGTACAACGACACCTTACCCGTGCCACTCCAGACAGCAGAACAAGCCCACGAGTTGCTTAGGGTTAAAGCCTACAGCCAGTGGAATGATGTAACAAAGGTAGGCCTAGATTTCTGTTACGTTGATATATATTGTAAAGCATTTGTCTCATTTCATTAATCACTGTTACACAGCATGTATTTATTGTAATTTAGCCTTTTTTTCAATATCACCTATGTGTATTTTTATGTCAGTTTAGTAATTTTTACTGTGCTCCAAGTAGCCTCATGTTTGTACAGGCAGTTACTTATTCACCAGCAGGAGAGAGTCCCAGGCTCCCAAGTCCACATTCAATTATGTAAAATAAATGTTTACAATCTAATATTATTTGCCATCAGCACATCATTTCCGTCCTCTCCCTAAGTGGATTTTGTAGATCCACCACAGTTCACTGTTAAGCAATGTTACTGTAGATTTTCACTTCTTCTGCAAGTTGTTAATTGTTAATTTTTCTGTGAAAATAACAAGCACTTTAAATCCACATTGGAAAAAGCCCAGTGGTGTTTATGTGTATATATGAGTGCATGTGCATGCATACAAATAGAAAGTATTGGGATACACAGGTTACTGGTATTGCTAGTGTTTACTGACGAATGCTGTAGAAAAATGTTTGCACAGAATTACGTCTTGTACAGTAGTTGCTTATGCATCTGCACCCTGCAGCACTTCGTGTATTGTTGTTGTTGTTTGTTTTAGGCATTTTTAGGCATGCACAACAAGAATCAGGGTATTATCACAAAACAGGACCTGAAGCTCTTGTTAAAAAATTTCATGATCCCCATCAACAGTGAGGAGTTCAAGAAACTATGGGCAAGGTAAACACCAATTCAGCATTTCAGAAATAATGTCTAAGAAATTACAAACTAATAAACTATTTCATATTGCAACCACCACCACTCTCACCAACTGTAAATTATTTTTCAGTGTGGCTGGAAAATTACAATGTTTTATATGACTATTTATTTTGATATTTTTTTATTTTAGAACTAGTACATTTACAGATACCAGCTTCCTTACTTTCAAACCAAGCATTTGACAATACATATGATATTTAGTAACCTTTCTCAGGTAAATTGCTAAAATATTATTTTATAAATAATAGTATAAAATTATAAGATCTTTCCTTTAATTCATCACTCTCTCTCTCTCTCTCTCTCTCTGTGTGTTTGTGTGTGCATATGTGTTGTTTTGCTCTGAAATAGATACTAAATGTTTGTGGGTTATTTTCTTTTCACCAGATATGATAAAGAACGTAAAGGCTACATTTCCCATCAGAACTTTCTGCAGGACATAGGAGCGGAGGAGTACGCGCCAGCTGATGTGGGGGTCAGTGAGGACATAATTGACAGCAGCGGTAAGGCTCTGGATGAACACACTAGGATGCAGCGCGCCAAGCACGAGCAGATAACTCTGAAACAAGCAAACCTAGGCACGGGCATGACTGCAGAATGGGTGGAAAAACAACTGCGGTAAATTTATGTATATTTTATAAATAGTTGAAAAACTGCCAAATGAACCTAGGCCTATACTTCAGACATTAAAAAATTTTCTAATACAAGTCAATCTGTGTTTTTAATTAAAAAAAAAATTATAGAACATAAAGTTTACATATTATTTATATATTAAGTTTGTCATTTTATCAATAAAACAAAATGAACATCAGAACTGGCATTTTATTTCAGAGAAAAGATTGTAGAGAAGTTTGAAGATTTCTACAAGGCCTTCCAGAAATATGACACAAACAAGCGAGGTTATCTGTCTGTGAGGGAAATCCAGAAAGTTCTCTTTGATCTAAATTTCTTCCTTACAGAGGGAGAATTCTTCCGTTTACTGGACAGGTGTGCATTTTTTACTTCTAAAAAACAACAAAAAACAACCCCACCTTATATGTACATTTTCAAATGTTTTTTAATTTGGTCTTGTACAAAACTTAAAATTACAGAAAAGCAGAAACCAGATAGGTTTAGATATACTAAGCTGTATTGAGTGGCAGTCCTCTTGTAGGGAATGTGTGTACACACCAGTTTATGTGGAAATAAAACATCCTGCTACAGCTTTCCTCAAAACACCAGTCCTCCTTTACATAAAGCACTCGACAGATCATACTCCCTTCAACTCTGCCTTGTACAAATGTACAGTTTTGGACTCTTTTCACTGTTTTGTCATTCAGTCTGTATAGGTAATTACTGGCTATATAATCTGAATCATCACTTTTACAGTGATTCATGAGTGCATGCTATTATAGTCTTCCAATGATGTCTGCCATGTGTAGGTTTGAGATTACCAAGTCAGTCCTCAAAACATCCTAGGATGTTATGTCTTGTGGCTGATCAGCATGGGTGCCATCTTCCTACAGATAAACGCACCTGATGGTTGATCATGGAAGCAATTGCCTTAACACACACACACACACACACACACACACACACCAATTCTGCTTTGTTTAGATGTGCCTTTTGATTATAAATCTGATTTTGTTATTTAGCTTCAACAGACCAGTAATGTTAAACTGAGATTAAAACTATTGTCTAATTTCTTTTATTTTTAATTTATACTGTCACAAAGTACTAATCCATTTAATGACTAAAAAATTTTATAATAATAATAAATCAATCATTAATATACTGGAACGGTCCCAGAGCACATCATCTGATGAGGGTGAAGAGCCTGAAACTCCTATAATAATAATAATAATAATAATAATAATAATAATAATAATAATAATAATAATAATAATAATAATAATAATAATAACTAACAAACAAATCTAACAACAACATTAAGTTAAAAAAAATATATTTAAAATTAAATGAATTATAAAAATAAAAAAGGTATTTTGACACCCTAGAGGTAACATGCTTTTAATATTTATCACGTAGAATCGGCCTACACACCAAGAAGAGTCAGCTGGACTATGAGATGTTCCTGAAGGCGTTTGACGATGGCAGAAGTTCCAGGTACGGGAAGAGAACCAAGGACGTGCAGATTGAAAGGTTTCCTAGCCTCAGTCCTGACGAGGCTCAGGTGAAGCTACATGACCTACTGATGGCACAGTCCGATGCTGTTGGCCGGGTAAGTTAGCATTTAACAAAATAGTATGGGATTTAATGCTCTCTAGAGTTAAATGATGATATAGAATATTTGTGATATAATATTATGCTATGGAATATTTTATTCATAACATATTAAGTTTTGCAACACAGAGATATCAAAGATCACTGATTTTGTTCTGTATCATGTTCAGATTTTGCTACACTGATGGCAGAATCAGGGTAAGTTAATGTTTAACAACATAGTATGGGATCTAATACTTTCTAGAGTTAATGATTGGAATATTTTAAGATATAATATTTTGTCATGTAATATGTCACAGTTTGCTACAAAGATTGCAAAACAGTTCTGAATCACTTAATCATGATTGTAATTCAGTTTAGCTAGGAATATAATTTCTAAATGATTACAAAAAAAAACCCCATATAGACCTATGCTGTTAATACATATTTTTCAAAAATATGTGTTAAACATACAAGGTACAGTACTATTTACCATATGTTTAAATAAACTAAAAGTTTCAACGCTGCTTTAGTTGAAATAGTATTCTCCAAGGTTTCATAAAATATGTCCAAATTTAGAATTATAGATTATGCATACATAGATCTATTTTATAAATCAGAAATGGTTACTGTGCTGTTTAGTATTATTTGTAATTGCATTTTCTAAATCAGTTATTTCTTCTTCTTCTTTATATATCTATGCTCATATTTCTCTATAGTATGTAATTAAAATATTATTGTTTACTTTTTAAGCATATGCTATGCACGTTTCTTTTACTTATGATTATGTTCTATAATTGTTTTTAAATTGATATTTAAGGCATTTGCAGCTTTTGACAAGAACCAGTGTGGAGCATTACCAATAGCGGACTTCCGGCGGATTCTGGACATGTTTTGCTTCCAACTTACTGATGCCCAGTGGAAACCTCTCAAGGGAAGACTCAGGATTCTGGCAGATGATCAAGTAGATTATGCCCTATTCATGGAGCAGTTTGTTACCTCCGAGTTGGAGGTTAGTATGTTTTGTTTTCTAATATACTTCTATTTCTAATAGATGTGATACATTGTCAACAAGAATTTTCTTTTTTTTATAGTTGAATTAATAATAATTTAATAATTAATAATTAAAGAAATACAAAATGTTACATAAAGTGTAATTTTAGATGCTATTAACAATAATCAATTAACTGCATTCAGCATATTTTAAAATAATATTTTAATGTAGTCTTATATCCATGTGCTTAAACTAAATTTGTATACTTTGAATGCCACTAAAGCAGATAAAATAGTCTAAATCAAGTATATTTGTTAAAAACACTGTTACGCAGCTATATTTAGATTTCTAGACAGGGTCATCTTAACCTATAGGTACACTGGATAGTTAGTTGCCCGTGGGCTGGTTCAGGTACTGAGGACCCCATTGATGCAAATCTACATAGGTTTTCTCAGTAGTTGTATAAGCGTCAGCAACAATATGTTACTTAGCCCATAATAATGGTGTCACCACTGTTTCTAGGACTACAGCAGATGGCTGATGAACAAGCCTCAGCTGATGACCATAGACGAGGTGCAGGAGCGATTACACGAGACAATCCAGGCCCATTACGTCAGTCTCGCCAATGCTTTCGCTGAGATGGATTATGCTCAGATTGGTGTCGTGCCTAAAGACCAGTTCCGTGAAACATTAAACAAATTTGTCTTCAGACTGACAGATGAACAGGTATTATTCAAAGCAGGAGTATTGTTTCATGTTTAGACACTTCCTTTGTATAACTCTGTTTTACTATAATTATATTAAAAATTTAAAAAGAAATGTTTAATGTAACCTTGAAATATTAATAAATGGGCATTGCACTAAATGCTTGTTTATTGTACTGTGTTTGGCAATATGCACCTTTTAATTCTTGTTTTGTAATATAATAATTTTGTCATTACAAACTTTCACTTTGAAATGCTATTAAATGCATCATTTTAGGATTTGCTTTTAAAGTGAAATTATAATTCAGTATATATTTTTATTATTGTTAAAAATCCACTAAATGTGTTTCATTAAAATTCTTACAGTACATTTTTGCAAGGTAAGACATTTTCTACAAAAGCAGTTTTCTGTAAATATCAACCTATATATTTGTATTTTCAGTTTGAAAACCTGTGGTTGACCCTGCCAGTGAATGAGTTTGGTAACTTGAACTACCACGACTTCCTCAAGATGTTCTGTGACTCGAATCCCAACGTAATGAATTCATCACGCACTGCCCGGTCCAGCATCCCCCCCACACCTCGTGCGCTGGGACGGTCACACACATCCATGTCAAACAGATCACTATCCAGGGTAAACATCCACAGTTTACTGTATTTAATATTAAAGCTACACTCTATGGACTATTTTCATTACTTAAACAAAATGGTGAAAATAGCTAATTTGTTTTAAAACTGAAAATAATTGGATAATAGAGATCAATGGTGACAATTAGCAAGTAATTTAGAAGTGCAGTTTTGTTTGTATTTGAATAAGATTTCATAAAACTGAAACCATTCAGCTTTGGGATTTTCTATCTAAATTGGAGTTCCTGTTTTAATGACTTTCTAAAGAACTTCAGTCCATCTTTTTTTTGCCATGTAATTAATTTAACAGGTATGTGACCGTGTTATTTCACGACTTTTGAACAATTCTAGAAGTATGGGCAGCATAAATATCAGACACATAATAATTGCAATAAATGTTTAAAAATATATTGCTTTAATGTGCACATCATAGATCTTTAGAATGTAGATCATCTACCTGTATGCAGTCTCATAAACATACTAAGTGCCAGTTTAACTATTGATATAGACACCTTGATATCAGTTCATCTAGTAAAGGAAAACTGTATTGACTACTTTAAACAATAATAAGAAGAAAGAAAAAGTAGCTTAACAACTTGTATGTTTGCTCAAAACATAATCAGGATTCCCTTGCCAGATTTAAAAACAAAAAAAGAAGGTTTTGTTTTGTTTTTATTTGTTTTTAAAGTTACTATAGTCCAGTATTTCATTTTATTATTATAAATAGAATTTTAATATGCATATTATACTTTTTAGCTGGATATGTCTCGCCCCTTGACCATGCAGTCTAGATCAGTGTCTCGATCTTCCACCCCTCTTGTTAATGCGGACTCTGCTGAAAAAAAGCTGAAAGATGTTGTGTATCGCAAGTGGAAAGATATTCAATATCAGTGTCGAAAGTTTGATACAGAAAACACAGGAACCATCAGTATTTATGACTTTAAAGGTAATTTCTAACATTGTTTATTATTTATGATGGTTAGGGCCTACTTAGAAATAAATGTTAAATTTGTATTAATTACCTTTATTCTGTATAAACGATATAAACTACTACTATAAAGACATCTGTCTATTATTAGAGTTTTTGTTTGTTTAATGTCAATAAGATATACATTTTAATAATAAATAAAATATTAGCAATAAAGATTAGCATATTACTGAAATCTTCATCTTCAGCATAGTTTTAATACTATTTAACATTTATTTAATTTAGATATCATGAGTAAATATGGAGTACACCTGTCACCAGAAGATTTCGAAAACATCATCACAAAGTATGACATTCATGAAAACGGTCGTTTCTGCTATCCTGATTTCCTTCGCCATTTCATCCTTACAATGAAATCAAGGGAGAATACTGATGGCAGTCTACTACTTAGACAAAAGTTGCAACCACCAAATGTTATGGTTTGTATTTAAGAAGTGAACATTATAATTTTTTAGCTTCATGTAAGTAATGAAACGCAAAACCGCTTTACACACTATGAATGGCGTAGCGCTAAAGTTCGATTCTTATAATTCCAAACATATAACCATATCAATTTTGTTACGTTATTTGGAATAAAAATCAAACTTTATTTTCCAACTATTTACAATTTTATAAAGAGGAAATTCATACACATCATTAGGGGAATCCCTGTTTTTTTCCCCCGCCTTTTGCCGGCCAATAGCCGAAGTAGAAAGCAGCGTTCTTACAATCATTATAATAGTTTATATTAAATTATCAGTCTAAATGCTCATATTTGTATTAAATACCAACGAGAAATTTTTAGAATTCTCTATAAACATAACAACGTAATTAACTTAATCTATAATGCGATGTGTTTAAATTAAATTGTAATGGAAAGGTAATGACGTCATTAAAATGACGTCATTCGGGATGGAACAGGCAAAGTTGACGATTCAAGGGTATTGAGTTAGATTGTAAC
>JAUTBW010095122.1:0-10098 GCA_032361425.1 Peltospira smaragdina | reverse complement strand
CTCTCTCTCTCTCTCTCTCTCTCTCTCTCTCTCTCTCTCTCTCTCTCTCTCTCTCTCTCTCTCTCTCTCATTAAAACAAATATGTGCAATTTAAACTAGTATCCTTTAACTATTCATAACAAATATATATAAATCATTTTGTCGAACAATGGTCTTAATTAAGACTGTTAAATCATTCTGGAGTTTAAAATGCCAGGGAATGAAAATGTATGACATGAGCAACACAAGTTCTATATACATTCACCACGTTCAACCATGTGGCATACATGCATAACACATAAAATATGGCATACATGCATAACACATAAAATGTACACAAAATGGTCAGCTATGGCAGGTGAGTTATACATTCTTTCTGCTTCCATATTTTGAGGAATAGGAAGTTTTCACAATTCCAGATATTTAAACAAACTAATTTTATATCTGCTGCTGCCAAACCAAAAGATGTTTTATAATGCATGAAAGTTTTTAATTTCAAGACCCATGAGTTTCTTCAAAAAGAAACTCATTTTTTTTCTCCAAGAGCTTTGAAAGCTTCCTCAACATCAACGACTGGATTGTTGGCAGAGGACTGATCAGCATTAACCTCTACACTCATAGCGCTCTCCATTGCAGCCACATTAAGGAGGTCCCCCGACAAGCTGTTCACTGGCTGTAACACATAGCCTTCGTTTTCATTCTGCATGTGGTCCTGGAGGTAAGCCTGTAACAATGCCAGGTCAACAGTCTCTGC
Organism: Peltospira smaragdina; assembly: GCA_032361425.1. Lineage (NCBI taxonomy): Eukaryota > Metazoa > Mollusca > Gastropoda > Neomphalida > Peltospiridae > Peltospira > Peltospira smaragdina. Next base: position 9,365 of record JAUTBW010095122.1, on the reverse strand, counting down.
TGTCAAACATGTGCTGTCAGGTATGGCCATGTTGTTGTTAGCTGAGAGGTCGATATCCATGCCTGATGGATTTTCCATGTTTGGCCTGATGCATGCAAACTGATTGCTTGTGGTAACTTGCTGAGACACTGTGACATTGCCCATTGCTGTGTTATCGGCTGTGCACAAACTTATAGACATGCCCTCACTGATAACCATGGGGTTGGGAGTTGCGGTTGTCTTCACTCCAAGGTTGTCAAGGGAATACATAGGCACACCTGAAACAGATAATCGTGTTTACTAACCTAGCCAATTAAAACGTATTTTAGATGGTCAAACCACTCTTGATTTGCCTCCGCATTAAACTAACTTCCCCCACCTTGTTTTTTTCTTTACTTCCTTACTTTCTTCCTCCGTTTGCTTTTTCAGTAAAAAAAAATAATAAATTAATGATCAAGTTATTATATAAATATTTCGTCTCGGCTATATAAAATATGTATGTGTGGCCAATCATATTACTTTTATGAAAATAAAATAAAGTGTGAGTGAGAAAGAGAAGGACAGGGGTTGGTGGGTGGGAGAAAAGAGAGAAAAGGTCTGCAATTACTTAGATTTAACATATGAAAATATATTCAGCTGTTTAAAACGTCATTTGTATATTTTACAATATCATTATGTAATTAGTACCTGTAATGTAGATATGAATAAAATGCTCTTACATTAAAGTTTGTTAAATACTATGTTTATAAGTTAAAGATGTACTCAATACAGAGTTCATATTGGACTTTCATATTATTTATCCTGTTTTTGCATGGTACTAGAAAAATCTGTCAAACCAAGGAAAGGAAGAAAGGAAGTGTTTATTTAACGTCGCACTCAACACATTGGTATACAGTTATATGCGTCAGGCATATGGTTAAGGACTATGTAGATAGAGAGGAAACCCACTGCTGCCACCTAGGCTATTCTTTTCAATCAGCAGCAAGAGGTCTTTTAGATGCATTATCCCATAGATCAGATAGCACATACCAATGCCTTTGATATACCAGTCGTGGAGCACTGGCTGGAGCGGACAATAGCCCAATGGGTTCACCATGTGGGATCGATCTGATGAGTCTGACCCAAGGGATTCTATTACTATATAATATTTTGGGGCTACCAGAATATGGTGCTGGGGTACCAGAATTTGGGTACCTGGTAGCCTGGTGGGCTACCATTAAATAAAAACTTTTTCCAACCTTGCGAGTTCTCTTCTTTTATTTTACGGTTTGCTTTAAGTTTGGTACGCAAGCTTTCCTTTACATCTGGGTTGGGATTTCGTCCCTGGTCAAGGAATCCTAAAACAAAACATATTTTGTTATTACAGTGAACTGAAAACTCATGTTAATTATAGAATACATACAAACCATATGACCGGTTGAATTGGAATGTCACTGCTAGTAATCACCAAATAAATGAACATTAGAATCACACAAATATGTCCTTATATATTTGTTTGAAAATGAGATTTGAAAAATGGTCCACTTTAAACAAAAATAATTTCGTAATAATATTACCAATAAAAAACTAATTTGTAGGCCTAATTTTCAATATTATTTTGTCTTGCAGAATTGAAAATAAGGTTACAGGTTGTCCGTGCAAGAATAGTACCATGCAGCATATCCACTAAAGGAGAGGATTCTGTAATGTGTATGTATGACTTGGGGATAACAGCATATCTGTTATGCCAGTACAGTAAATTGATTAAGATGACCTGTTTACCTGCAGGTGAGGCATTCCAGTGTTGAGCAAAGGTAGCTGCTTTTCGTCTTCTCTTCTCTTCTATGCCATCTGGGTCTAGTTAATAAAGAAATAATCAAATAAAAAAGCAAGTTGTGCTAAAATATGTATATACATAAATGACATGAACACACAAAAGTACCTACATGTGTTGTTTTCCATTTGTTTTTCTTAAATAATAATGAAGTTATATCTATTAGGACAGATAAAATATATTTTAAAAACACCTACTTTTGTTAAAGAACTATACTAATGACATTAACCTTCTGACTACTGCAGGCGAGATATCTCGCCCAACGTCACGAAAACCGAGTCCGAAATTACCGATCATAGTGTGTCCCTTTAATACGATTTTCCCGCCATTTTGTACCCGGAAACGTCTAGTGCGCATGCCCAAATAACAGGAAATAGGCCAATGTGTTTATAGGCTATGGTTTGTTTTTTCAAAAATATTAAGAAATTTTAATTTAAAAAACGCGATTTTCTTCAGGTATTTTCATTTGAAAGTAATGGCGGAACGTCACGATCACTTTGAGGAATTGATAGCCGATTGAATCAGCTAATTTGATGGTCATTTCGATAGTTTTATGCACATTGAAAGTTGTGAAATGGCCGACGAAACATCAAAGTTTGTTTCAGAAAAAAACTGGAGTCAACAAAGTATATGGATTATTAATAATGGATGATTTGCCAGACAGCTAGCTTCTAATGTACATAAGTAATGCCGACTGCATTGATTTTTTGCGCAAATTCGATTGTTTTTAACTGGTATAAAATATTACCTAAACATGAAAAAAAGTCAAAAATAATTTGTACCAATTCACAGATTTTATATTTTTACCCAATTTTTTATTTAGTAAATAAGCGAAAACGTATTTGTGCACCTACTAACACCGTTTTTTACAAAAAATTATTCAGTAGATGTTAATATCATTGTTTCTACTTTCAAAAAATCTTAAAAAGAAATTAAATATTAAAACATCTTTAAAATATTTATCATAAAATCTTAATATAATTTGGGGGGAAAAAAACCATATGGTTTGTGAAAATACTGATCAGTTGTGAAGGACTGAAGGTACAACAAATTTCACCAAAATGTGGACCACACATGGTTCTTTTTACACAATCTAAACCTACCTGGATCCTCTGGCATATAGGTGAATGGAATAGGTTCACTCATCTCCTGGTCTGATGGTCGACGCAGTTGCATCAGCACTTCGACAGGATGTTCTATATGACTCTCTCGAAATTCTGGAGTCTTGAACACTATAGCATACTATTGTTTAAAAAAAAAAAAAGTCAACTTACAAATGGTTAGGTATAAAAATTTGCTTAATTTCCTTCACAATTTTGTAATAAACAATTGTCATTTAAGTTATTAATATTTTGAATAAAAAAAGAAGCTTTCATATATTTCATGCATAAAGCAAGATGACCACATGGGAAACATGATATGCATCTCTGATTTCACAGACAGGTATAGCAGGGTTAGGTATTTCCATAGTAATTTTTCCAGAACTTGTTGTGGATCCCCACTGTAGGTCTAATTCTGCACAGGATACATCTTAGTTTATTAAATATGAGACATCAACATAGATGGATTCAGTAAAATTAAGTCTTTGGGCACAACCCTTTAATGAATGACGCAGAGTCAATTCTCAGAAATTAAATCCTTACAGCTAGGAAGCAGTGAAGAATACTAACTGCAAGACAGACAATTCTGTCAATGTGTTTATTTAATAATTCCTACAATACATTTTAATCAGATGTTACACTGATGTTGGACATACCTTTAACCTTCTGACTACTGCAGGCAAGATACTGCAAAAGCTGATCGTAGTGTGTCCCTTTAATACGATTTCCCTACCATTTTACACCCGGAAACATCTAGTGTGCATGCCAAACAACAAGAAATAGGTCAGAGTGTTTTATTGCTATGGGGTTTTTCCAAAAAAAAAAATCAAGAAATTTTGATTTTAAAATGCGATTTTCTTCGGGTGTTTTCGTTTGACAGTAATGGTGGAACGTCACGATCACTTTGAGGAATTGATAGCTGATTGAATCAACTAATTTGATAGTAATTTCAGTTGTTTTATGCACATCAAAAGTTGTTAAATGGCCGACAAAACATGGAAGTTGGTTCTGAAAAAATTTGGAGTCAACAAAGTACATAGATTATTAATAATGGATGATTAACTGGACAGCTAGTTTCTGATGTACGTAAGGAAAGCCGACATTGTTGATTTTTTGCGCTATTTTGATAGTTTTTAACCAGTATAAAATGCAATTTAAACATGAATTCGAAAATAATTCGTAACAATTCACATATGAACATTATTTTATGTTTTTACCTAATTAAGTAAATAAGCAAAAACGTTGTATCTGTGCACCTACTAACACCGTTTTTCACAAAATATAATTCAGTAGTCAGAAAGTTAGGAGTTAAAAAAATCCCAGTGGCTTACTATCAACAGGGTGTTTTGTAGCACTAGCACAGGCTGCTTACCTGTCGGTGCACATCGCCAGCACCAAAGTCACCAAATGCTTCCCATGTAACACCAGAATAATTCTCCATAAAGAAACGAACTTGAATATCATCTGAAATCAAATGTTTTATAATTATTTCAAAACAGAATTATACACTAATTAATGCTGTTAGATATCAACCATATAACTTTCGCTTATCAAAATTTAAAAACAAAATCTTGTAATTTAGTATCTTAGAATAATAAAAAATGTCATTTAACTTCATTAATTTCAATCAAAGGGAATATGCATGTTACTTGTTGCAAATAAATTCAATATGGTTGTTTTCTGAATATACTTTCAAATGGGCAAGATTACTCAAATAACAGTTGGTCTAGATAGGGTTAAATGTAGTCATACTTTTGCAAATCATGAAAGGCTTTTTACTAACTGTATAGCATAGTGCATGGACATTTGTAAAGCATATGCTCAATTACTAGAAAATTTGCCAGTTAAAATTACACTGTCAAATTTACCATGTTTTAACACTGGTTACTAATACGACATACAAGCACTACAGAACCTGAATTACCATTTTGTTTAAGCAAGACAGGTCTCCCTGTGAATGAACATGAACTAACATAGAACATTTGTGTGTGACCTAGACAGCCGTAGTAGCATAATGAGACTGGAGTGGAGCATGCCAGTTAGACATAACATGACTGGATCATCTTTTCTAAATGTTTTTAAAAAAATATTCTCGACACGAATATTGCTGTGTATAAGCTGAGTTTTAAAGTCTCTGAATGTCACCCTGGGGTAGGGGTCGGCCTATACACGGAGTTGATAAAATACTGTACATGAAATATCGGAAAACATCACTAACGGAAATAGGACACTGTCGGGAATAGTTTATTCAAAAATAGAAACTTACATTTTGTGTAGTTTTCTAAGCATCCACAATCCCTTACCAGTGTACATTTGTCAGATATTTAACAGTATCGTGTACAGGAGCCATGCAATCATTTCTTTCTTTAATAAACTTCAGCAAAACAATTCACAAACAGGAAACGAGCAGCGTGGTCAGACCTCGATTATCAACTTCTTTATAGCTGAAAATTTAACTGACCGAGACTAGCAATATCCTCTTTCCAGTATTTTGTAAAAATAAAATAAAATAAAATATATGATCTAATAATAATTACACTGAAGTTTTATCCATACAGTTTTGTCATAGGTGCAAAATTACATTTGCACTGTGTGTTAAAAAATAAGAAACTTGTAGAAGAGTAGCACTTTGTTATTGGTTCGTTAGGTCTAGATAAGTAACAAAACATTATTGTACATTTTGTAGGATGATTTTGTTCGTGTTTTTTGTTTTTTTATGTTTACTTTGACCACTTTAAATACCAATGAAATACTAATACAGTCCAGTGAAGGATCAGTTTTCTGTCACTAAAGATTACAAAGTTGGGTTGGCTTATACATGGTGTCGGACGTTTTGTACCAGATTTAAAGAGACAAATTAAGAGGTTGGCTTATACACAGAGTCGGCTAATACAAAGCAATATACGGTAGCTTTAAGCAAAGATAACTTCTTACCTTTGTTTATTTTTTCACAGAGCAAAAATATTTCATCCCCTCCTCTAGCTCTGCCAGAGCTTTTATCCACTCGACAAATAACTAACTCATTCAAAGACTCTGTAAAATAAATGTTTAGTTGCTTAATTTTCACATTTATACAAACTCCAATCATAGGTGGGTTTTTTTTTAATATGTAATGGTACAATATTGGAATAACAATTTAAATATTTAAGAAAAGTTCAGTGAATTTTTCTTTACCTTTATCTTCAGTGCTGGTTGTTAATATTTATGCACTTGTCAGGCAAACATTCAGCAAACTTCCATGTTACATTTTAACTGTACAAATATATTTTTAATGAATATGCTATTTTAATCCTTTTTTTTTTTTTTTTAAAGAAAATGTTTGTGTGGAAGTATAATAACTATTTATTCAGCTATTTAGTCACTTTATAGTGTTCTGTTTAAGCCATTTAGCAGCATTTGAAATTATACAAAGTACAACACATTTTATTTATAGTGATGGCATCAGGCATATGGTTAAGTGAAAAGGAAACCTGTTGCCACTTGTGGTACTCTTTCCAATGAGGGTCTGGCAGAAAATGCATACATCCAGGTATTGATATTGAGAACATCTGGTTTAAATTTGCATATGCTACACACACAAATAATGCTGTTTTCTTTGCAGTATCATGAAAGACAGAATTGAGAGATACAGGATTAGATCTTCCTAATTTTTTCAGGGTGTTAACAGGACTACCTGGCTTTCATTTCAGATAGTTTCATGAAATTTCAGGTGGTCCATATTTTGTAATAATTTGGTGTTAAAAATAACATTACTACTATATTTAATAATAGCAGTTTAAACTATCATTCGAACAAACTGTACAAATAATCCAGATATGTTCCCAATTCAAAATAATTATATTTTGATAGAGGACTGCACTGACTTAAAAATATATCGGTGTATCTTGCACATGTTGACCAAAATGAATGTGACATGATGGGTCCTGTCGAGTTAAATTCAATACAATTGTTGTCGTTTTTAAAAACAAGCCTCTATTTCTACCCTTTGAAATTAGTCAGCGTTGTCATAAAATCCACAAAATATTACATTTGTGCTGAATAAACACTTTTTTAATTCCAGGTAATCCATTGGACTACCTGTTTGCAGCTTCAGGTAGTCTTGTTAATTTCCAGGTAGTCTCAGACTACCAGACTACTGTTAAGATCGATCCCTGATATATATATATATATATATATATAATGTTCCTAAATTCACTGTATATAAATATCAACATAACCATCACATTGCATTTAACAATATACTTTGTTATATAATTTACTTAGGGTAATAGTTTAAGAATCAGAAAACAGTAACAGGTTTATGGATTATTGTGATATGACAGTAAGTCACATTAATCCTGATTTACAGGTAGTATAATAAATATATCCATTATAGTTTGCTACCTCAAATGAATATACTTTATAATCAATATTTATAGAAAAGAAGTTCAGTAAATCTGTAATAATGTGCATTTAATATCTCTATAAAAAAAATGAGGGGAAATTCTGTTAATAGCACAAATTATAATTTATTAATGCACTTCTTTTTTACTTTTTTAGCACAATATGAACGTAGTATGATAGTATGCCACACAAAAGCAATCTAAATCACTGTTGTTTTTGGATTTATGGACCGTTACTAAATGAAATATGGTGGAGATGTAGATTGTTATACAAGGTATATTTTGGGACAAATCCAATATATATAATTATATTCAAGTAATACTTTGTTTGACTGTTAAATAGATCAATACTATGTGACAGTATACCTTCAATAAATGCATGTAATGGATTTTCTTTTATTAATGGCTAAGATAAATCTCTCTCACACACACACATCGGTGCCACAGGTTCGAGTCCCAGAGACGGCTTGAAGGAAAATTTGTGAGGCCAGAAAGGTTTTTAATTCCCTGTGCCAGTGCGTTTATATCTCTGCGTGTATAGTCAAACCAACATACATACAATATATAGATATAGTCATACACACACACATTCCATAGTGTGTGTGTGTGTGTGTGTGTGTGTGTGTGTGTGTGTGTGTGTGTGTGTGTGTGTGTGTGTGTGTGTGTGTGTGTGTCTGTGTGTAATTTATGCTGTAAATTATGAAAGAGTGGAATTTGTTAGGTTACCGGAAAGTCAAAATGTTTGTTACATTGCATAGGATAGCCAACATTGACAGCATGTACGAAAACACTATTTTCATCAGATTATATATGTTAATTATGACCTACTTCTATTTTTACGCTCATTGTTGTTGGGAAGTGGTGGGGGGGGGGGGGCTTATTAAGATTCGTTTTTCATTATTTTTAGGTTTAGGTGGTGTTAATTGGAGCAGGGCGCTTAATACGTCGAATACAGTAAATGATATTTGTATCAAACATTATTCTCCAGCCAGTTTAATTTTTAATGAGATCTGCTAACAAACTCTCACGTAATTAGGATAGCAATAGAAAATGTAACATTTTGTAGTTATGAACAAAACAACTTTTCCAAACATATTAACCATTATACTTCATCATAATTATGATTATGCATGGCTCAACTGGCTAGGTGTTTTCTTCCATTAAACAGATACAACAGTAACTAATGTAATATGTTTATATCTACCACTGGGAAAACAATGAAATAAATGAGAGAAAAAATCATTATAATTTGAAGTGTACTGTAGCAATATTAATGTTTTTAGTTAATAATTAGATTGAAAATTGTTTGAGGGAATATATAAAGACAAATACATTGAATATAACATATGAAATCTGATTTGTGAGCATATTTCAAAAGATTGCAAAGTTTTTGGCAAAACAGTTTTATACAATATTCATTTAAAAGAAATTTTATAATTTTTGTAGGAAACCTTCACTAATTATAAAATACATATTTTATCCTGCAACCAGTGTTTCTATTTATTATGATAACAGATTAAAGCAAAGTCATAAACGTATAGTAGCAGATTATGACTTTTGACATCACCAACGAAGGACATTACATTTCTTAGGAATGTTGACCTTTCACCTCATATGTGAACATCGGCAGACAGCATAACAAACAATGTTTTTAATAATTAATTCTGAAATTACAAAATAATGTAACTAAATATTTGTAATACACAATGCATTTAAAATATATTTTACATATTCAAAAGTGATATCTGGTGTGAAATGCCATACTTTTGGCTGGCTGTGAAATTGACAATTGTAACAATTAGCCTCAACTAGGCAGACATCTTTTTGATAAACTAACAAATTCCTGTGTAATAAAGCTATAGTTTGAAGGGGCCACACTCAGTATAAAAACATTAAACATTCACCTGTTTCTTAAAATGACAATTAGGCGTACTGTGTTTAATTTTCTTCTATAAAATATTTGGGGTTTTTTTAACATTAGTTTTAACTGTTTAATACATCATTACAGTTAAATTTGTGAAGTTAATAATAATAATAATAATAATAATAATAATAATAATAATAATAATAATAATAATAATAATAATAATA
>JAUTBW010095111.1:0-10100 GCA_032361425.1 Peltospira smaragdina | reverse complement strand
TATTATTATTATTATTATTATTATTATTATTATTATTATTGTTGTTGTTGTTGTTGTTGTTGTTGTTGTTGTTGTTAAAAATGACTATGCAGTGGCAATGTAATTCATATATCTAGAGCCCATTGTCTAACTATCCATTATTAATTCACTATCCTGGGCAGACCTAGATAATTGGCTATAATGATGTTAGGTAATGGTTTCACGAACAAGTAGGCATAACAATTAAAAATTATCAGTTAAGCTTGCTTGAAGCTTGAATTTACCACAAATATGGAAAACAGTCTAGCATGGACGAAAGCACAGAGCTTAAAATCGTTTGTTTTATTAATTCAATTAAGGAAACTTCATCGCAATGCTAATATAATCCCATGAGATATCCACACGTATTTATTATTCATCTACCGATTCAACACCATCTGTTGCTGAATACATGTTCTGTAATAACGAACAACAGAATGCACAGATGTAGATAACTTGCCGTTAGATCTCGACAAAAACTTATTAATTTTTAATGTACCGACCAATTGTGCGGGTGAAATTCTCAATTTTACGCCGCCTAATAACCAAAGAAAAGCAAAAGGGACACTTGGTTCCTATATATATATTTTTTTTTAATTTATTATTGCTCCAGAGAATGGCTTAGAAATGCCAAAGTTTAGGCCTCTACTCTTTATAGTAGGCCATTTACACGAATAAATTAAAAGCGCTGTTATGTTTTATTTGAAATTTGAACTTGATGATGCGTTTTAAACTAGAGATTGTTACAGATTATTGCGTATTTAATGTCGAAAGTATTACTTGAAAATATATAATATAGGCCTACATATGATTTGTCTCTAAATTCACTGCAGTTTTCCCATATCAAATGTCAAATGGAGGAGGGGGGCATGGCGTGAACGGGGGCACCATAGTTACGCCATTGCACTGTTTATAGTATTTTCACTATAAAGGAATTTCCTAACAAGATCAATTGAGATTTCTATAATATAAACTTGATTAACAATATGCCATCAGAGATATGAGAAATATAAAGAATTGTCTATGTGATATCAAAAACGGCTAAACAAAGAACAGTTTGGCATCTGCTTTGTAAGCCATTGACGATGTACGTTAATAGTAACAACTCCTGAGTAAATAACTGCAGTTATGCTTTTAATGAACCCGAGACTAAACAAATGTCACTGTAAAATAAAACGAAGGTGGAATTTGCATTATCATATCACCCTTCAACAATGAAATAAAAGGTGTAACAAATTTACACTCATAGTTTAATTTTTCAACAAGTTGAACAAATACAATTAAGGTTAAGGACCGATCAGGTTTGAGAATGGCTACTATTTCCAGTCATGAGCAGCCTGCTATGATGTATATGCACTCTCCCACATGACAAAGCAATAGATACACAAAGTTGAATAGATCTGGTGCCAAAACTATCAGTGGAGCCTTCTACCGATGAGCTACAGGAATCCAGTTTTCTTGTCAAGCCAACCAAGATGTAGCTTAGTGGGTGCAAGTGTCTAATCACCAAAAATAATGTTTATTATTACATAACACCCAAACACCAATGGTGATTATTTAGAACTATCTTGCATTTACATTGAGAACATTATAGACAGCATGACGCTACCGGTGACAAAGAAAATCATGTAATTTTCAAAAAAAAAAGAACAAAAAGAAGTCATTTGTGTATATTAGCGTACGTTTTATCCGTTTTTAACAAAAGTGACTAAATGTCGAAGGGCTTGTGTTTGAGAGGGAGAAAGAGAGAGAATGCTTTAACAGACATGATAGCTTGGTCTTTGCTGCATCATGGCACCTCAACAGACTAGTGGTGAATGCACCTGCACTATGATTTTCCAACATTGTTGATAATACCGTTAATAAAAATGTGTCATTAAATAAAAAATATTACTATTAGTATTATTATTATTTGTTACACCAATAAGAATTATTTTTAGAAATAACTTCTTTAAAAAAAAAAATAATAATAACCATATAACTTGCACATGCACACACACACACAAAAGAAAAACAAATTTCAGTAACAATTTATCTGCAGTTTAATAAAACATGCAAATACATATACACGTTGCCAATAGCAATCTAAAAATTGAGAACAGTAAAAAGAAAAGAAATAACGACCCATTCTTTTCATATAAAATTATTCCAAATTTATTGGAAATTGTTTAACTGAAAAAAAAAACTAACAAAATGTATTCCTCGAATTTTCTACCTAAATTAAATAACAATCAAACTGAACTACATTATAACTTTCTGAGACAATCTAATGGCATTTTATTAAACACATTATTATATAAAAACTATAATTATAACATGATTTTTTTATACATTTACTAAATGAAACAATGTGCTTTGCAACTGTTATGGTAATTAGCATGATTATATATTTATATTTTAATACAAAAATGTCTATTATCAATACTGTGCAAAATATTTTGCTTGCATAACACAACTGGTTTTTGTCTGCATTATAAAGAAAATATGTTTACAGAAAATAAAATAAAATGTAAAAAATAAATTACAAAACAATGTAAATTTTCTTAAAATTAATGAGAAATAAAATTTACTTTCAAGACATTTTATGCCTAAAAAAACAATACAGAAATGAAATATAAATTCATTCAAAAGCAATAAACACCTAGCCAAATCTGAATATAAAAAATTCCAAGAAAAATGTTTTATAATCCCCCATTCAAAAATTAAAAACCACCCTTTTCTTTACTGATACAAACGTTTTTCTTTCTGATATGCAATATATTTACTTTCTCCACTTTTTCTTACTTTTTATAAAACACTTTCCAGTCATAATAGAATCCAGCTATAATCTATGATGTTTTAACATAGATGTGAAAAGACAGCTCTTTTTTAACAACTGGGAATGTAATTTTTCATTTGCACAGATACTGCACCCCTGGACCTACTTTCTGTCGTTTTCGCGCATTCAGTTCCTGAAAAAACTCACGAATATCTTCTTCCCTGACTACCTGAAATAACACAGTAAGAAATTCCAAGATACAACTTTTGTTGCTTTTAACAGGATTAAAATATTTCAAAATTAAATCGCATAATAAAATATTTGTCTGGACTGTTTTATCAAGTTATTATTAAAAAACTAATTAAATGTTGTTTTAATTTCTAATCATTATATGTATGAAAATCGGACACCTCCAATTTATTTTATTTAAATAGGAAACATGGTCTCAAGCAAGTAATTAATAATTAATTTTTCATAAATATTTGCATAAAAGTCCGCATTTTTATAAGGATTACTGTTTTTCACAAATATTCTCATGGTGACAAAGTATGAATGGTATTAATGAATGATGTTAATGAAGTCTAAAGACCAGTTTAACGAAGAAGGCAAAATCAAATAAAAAGTATAGGAAGTCAGTACCTGAGGTAAGATGTGCATGTGGTAACATTGTTACTAAGTGGGTTGTTTACAGCATTGTTCACATAGTCAGAAAACCAACTCTAAGATTTGACACAAGAGATGGAAAGCTATTTAGTTTCAATTATCATTATCTTTTAGGATTTTTCTCAATAGATTAACAGTCAAACCAAAGTCAATAATGTGCATAAATAATTTCACAATGTGATTAATATATACATAGTTTTCATAATAATCAAAGTTAATAACAACAATTACCTTTCCATTTTCAGCAAACTTCTTCAAATAATTATTTAATTCAGATTTAAGATCATTATATCCTGAAAATAAATGAAGAAAACAGATTTATTTGTCACGAGATATAATTATTACCATCCACCAATTTTATTTCTAACACTAGGAAATCTATTTTGGTCTCACTAGACGTTTAATTTCCAGGTTTTGTCATGGTATGCAGTAATTTGAGGTTGACATTCACTTTCTGAAAATTTTTGAAGGATTAAATCAAATTTGCATTTTTCAGTGTAATTTATGGATAGATTTTGCCTTTGGTATATTTTAATTATGTATTTGGTATAAGGTAGTGGTCACCTGTATAATTCAATGGACTAACCATCTGTTTAATCAGACGTTACCATTAATGTGGGGTGAAAAAACTAATTTTTAAACAAATTATATTTAAAAAGTCAGAAGTAAATGTCATCATTTAGGATATAACCACTTGGAGCTTTAACACGTGGATGTTATTGTCCATTTGATCCTGCAAATGTTGTTGTTAGCACACAGTGTTAGAATGTGTGTGAAGCACAAACCTGGGTGTGTATTTTCAAAGCTCCCTTAACACTAAGATTGTGTAAAACAATTGTAAGTAACTATGATACATTTGGTATTTTCAAAACTGTCTTAAGTATCTGTAAAGGTAAAAATGTTGTAACGTCCACAAGTGAATACCTGTCATAGCATTGAATCAAGACAAAAATTATTTACAAAAAAAACATGTGAAGAACATTACGCGAGAGATCAAGAATATTTATTTGATTCTGAATTTATTATTAGTTTAACAATAATAATAATAATAATAATAATAATAATAATAATAATAATAAAATTAATAATAACAATAGGCCCTACTTGTCGATTTGAGAATATATCTTGTTTTAGCTTCACAGCTACACTGACAGCTCTGGGTATAGAACTTCTTGTACACCATAGAAATGATGTCAGTTTGATACGTTTGCTTTTGTGCCACATGTAATCACTGGTTACTTTATTTTTATTTCTCACTGTGTTTTATTACTCTTACAACAAATGCTTATTATTATTATTAGGTCATAAATGGTTTAAACTGACATAACTTTTTTGGAAAAGATGTCCTTTTTTTCCTACTTATGCCCAATATCGTACATTAAATTTGCTAAGAATGTTTCACGATGGCTTTAAAAATGTCTTAGCGACTGTTGTATTTTTGTCGTTAAGTAGCATTTATTTTGTTGTAGCTAAGAAAGCGATGAAAATACTGGCCCTGTTCTGAATGGCAGTGATATACAGGATATACTGAATGACGTACCTTGTATGACTTCGACCTGCTGTATGTGATTCATCTGCGACAGCGCCTGTATCTCTTGGGCATCCTGAGATACAGGCCCCGTTTTTAGCCGGCCGCGCTCCTCGTACGCATGAACCGTGTCAGCGACATCCAGCAGGAAACTCACACCTTTAGCTTCATACATAGCCTGCAAATAGTGAAATCATCTCTAAATACTTTCTTTTCACAAGCTCGTAGATATCAATTGACAAGCCTTGACATTTCAAAGTACTATTCCTCTACACAAATATTTTAACTGCCAGTGAAAGACCAAAAACACACTTAAAAAGAATACTATTTCATGTTCTTTATGGTTATGGACTACTCAAATAACAAGAAACCTTGAACAGTTCAAGTGTATCTCAATGAACTATAGTTGTATGGCATAAGACATATGGTTTAGCACCATTATTATATTGAGAAAAGGAAAACTGCTGCTTCTACAATGGCTGAACTTTCCAATTAGTAGTAAGAGATCTTTTATATCCACCACACTAGGCAGGATAGCAAATACCACAGCCTCTGTTACTATAATTGTGGTACTGTCCTGAATGAATCCCAAATCAAACAACACTATTATCTATCAATACTGAAGTTGCCCAGACAGTAATTTGGTTTCATCTGGCAGTTGTATACTAAACAGCATCTCACTTTACACCGTGGACATCTACACAGTTTCAGTCGCAGTCCTTTAGGCCAGAAAGCATTGGAATCGGGAATTGTTATCTCCCTCTTTTGTAACTCTTCGAGCTTACATACAGCTGTCTCCCCACCAGAGGAAGATTTCTCCTCTTCAATCTACAAACAGAATGAAAAAGCATCATAAAATAAAACAACCCCACGCATAAATATAACTGTAGTCTGTTACAACACTTGGGATTAATTAAGTAACCACCAACTGCTCACCACCAGTATGATACTAATTTAAGTATGTGTGTGTGTGTGTGTGTGTGCACGTACACAAGTGAGAGAGAGGAAGGATACAGACAGAGAGAACATGTAGATTCCTTTAACACTGTGTGGTACTTATGCTGTAACCACACCACAATGTTTGAAATACAAGTTTTGCAATTACCGTAGTGGAAGTATCAACTGTCCCATTCTGAAGTTTGTCTTCATCACCTTTGTCATCTGATGGTTCAACTTCTGATGTCTCGCTCACATCTACGCTAACATCATGACCACTCTCTGACTGTATTGTGGTTGCTGAAATTGGAAAACCACCTGTCTGTCTTCATTTCATGATTCTATCAATGTATTTGTATTTGTATTAGTATTAATAAAAGCACACTGAAAGAACATTTTGTCTATGTAGTATGTTACAATGTCATTTTTACACAAAATTATTATAGCTCTATCTTGGATTAAGTATCTTCTGACTTTTTGATGGACTGGTAATGCAATTTTAAAAGTACAATATCAATTTTACCTTAATTTAACCCTGGTTACTAATACAACATACAAGCACTACAGTACCTGAATTACACTTGTTAGCCTTCGCTATCCAGGGATTTAGTCAAATGCTAAATTCAGATTCCGCCATTTCATTTAAGTGAGGCGGGTCTCACCATGAAAAAACATGTACTAACATAGAGCGTTTATGTGTGACCTAGATAGTGAGAGTAGCATAATGAGTCCAATGTGGAGCATACCAGTTAGACATAACATGACTGGAACGTCTTTTCTAAATGTTTAAATAACAAAAATATTCTCGACATAGTAGCTTTAAAAACACAAAAAGTAGCATTGAACTGAATGCTGATTTCTCTGTTTATGACTGTCATCCCCTAGCAATTCCATTTTTAAAATTTACTGTACACATTTTTCATGGGAATAAGTGTGAGTCGAGTTATTAAAATGTTATGCATTGACTACAATATAACAATATTATAAAGTTGTATAAACACAAAGGTGATGAAATTATTTAACATACATTCCTATTTAGGGCCATGACTTGAAATGTGTATGAGTACTGGTTAGTACACCTATATTTTTAACAAAAGAAACCATAATGAGGCATGCGGTAACAATAAAGAAGAGCATCTAGTTAAACCAACAGCGTTTTAAGTAAATACAGTATAGGGGTGTTTATTATATCTACAGCTCAATTAACTATAATTATAATTAGTTTGACTGCATTAAGTACTGTTACTTTTAACCAAATAATCACCCAGGAAGAACATTGATTGCTGCAATATATGCCAAAACTAATTAAGAGAAAATGGATATTCAACCTGGAAAGTTAACTGTGTAGGCCCACAAGAAATCTAGCTTCTTCATACAGGAGGAACACACCATTTCGTCAAACTCATAGTTGTCTGTAGGTGGAGTTTCAAGATGCTGAAAAGATAACAAACTGTGACCACACTGATAATTTAACAACTAGATCCAGCATTTACAAAACTATGTAACTGCAAATTATACAGACAATTGGTAAGTTTAACTAGTTGTATTTTTGTTATGAACATAACAGTGAATAGTAAACAATAAAACTAGTATTTTACTGTATAAAACATTTGTCACAACTGTTGTGTCATTTTACCATTTTCACATAGTACTGCATTACAACTTTTCACTCAGTGTTGTTACACTTTTGCAGTATAATTATAACAGTACTAAAAGGTCTTAAAATCAACAAATGGTTCACATTTAATCTGCTGCATATGAGGGTTTTCCTTTGTTTTTATGATATTTGTTGTATTTTTACACATTATAGTAATAGATCATCTAATTATATTTTATTTCTGCAACTTGGATAGACCTAATTAATAGCAATCATTAGGCATATGCATTATCACCCTTCAATTTAAAAGGTATACATACAAAAATTAACCTATGGTAGCCTGTAAGCTATGGTCTTCTGTTTTTATGTAAAACAACCTGGTTTTAGGATACAATTTTGCAAAGCCAAGGGCTGATTTAACTGTGACCCATTTATTTTGCTTTTCTTATCATAACACTTTCCACAATTTCATTTTGCACGTCTACCTTAATCTGAATGCCTGTGATAAAACATATTAGAGTACTTTACCAAGCCATGGAACCAGTCTTCACAAATAATGCACTGGATCATTTCATCTTCCTCCTGAAACACACAATAAATTGTGAATACATCTAACAATTGTACTGATAGAGGCACTACTATCCCGCAATCACAGAACTGCAAACAGAAATCTAAAAATTCTCTAGAAAAGAATCCAAAGCACCAATATACCTGTGTTACACTAAACATTTTTAATATCTCAGGTTGAAAACTAAACATAACCTGAGTAATGTTTTTTTTAATTTAATGTTTGTAATTTGCTGTATGCTAAGAAAAATTAAGTTTTTTTAAGTTGTAAGTAAATAAACCATATAAAGAAGTGCTTCTTTTAAAAAAACATTTGGATGTAAACATTTCATATTCATCACATAACAATCTACAAAAGTATTTGACAGTTCAGGGCAAGTAAGTTTTCAGTTTTCACTTGCCTAAGAAAAGGGCATTTATAAAATAATTATCTGCCTATTATTCACACCAGATTAATGTATATACATTGGGATATAAGTGTATGTTCGATCACTGGCTGAGAGAAGCATCTCTGACATTACAGACCAATGATACAATGTACCATATATCTTTGCCTGTAAGTCAACCCTGCCTATAAATCGACCCCCCTTTCCCTGGCAGTAAAACCAGCAATTTTTGCTTTGACCCGCTTATAAGTCGACCCCAAGTTTCTGTGAAGTCAACTGTGACATTACTCATATTATTAAGTTATGTACAAAACTTCATTTCATAAACAATAAACATCACTGTCTCCATTACTATTGTGGCTGTGGAAATTCCTCCATTCTATTCTCAGCACCCTCTGTATTCTGCTGCACATGACAGTAACAAAACACGTAATTAATATTCATTAGGTCAGCTTCATTCCTATTGTTATTGAGATCACACATAGACTTGTTCTGAGCAGGAAGTTAAGCCACCAATTCTTGTGCAGTATAAAAACAAAGACTGTTTTGCCAGTGTTGATTTTACATTTACCAAGATGTCTGCATTTTGTATTTTCTAAAACTTCAGATTATGCACAAGTGGTAAAGTACATTGTTTTTTTTACGACCTCTTATGTGGCCTAATTAACCAGTTTGTGCCAGTTCTCGGAATTGGGGAACTGGTGCGTTTGTGATGACTGCTGGTAAAGCAGGACTTGTTGACAACTTTAAACAGAACACAATGTTTAAAAAGAATTTTATTACACAAACTAAATCATTCAGATACCAGTACTATGATACTATTGTGGCATTAGACTACCTATTTAACTGCATTATGATTCAAGAACCGAACTAAACAATCTTAAACTTGCCTATGTCAAAAAAATAAGTAAAAAAAAAAAATCTTTTTTTGTGACCTGCTTATAAGTCGACCCCCTTACTAAATACAAAACATTTTTAGGTAAATAATCCGACTTACAGGCGAGTATATATGGTACACTGTGATGTGTGAGTTATGTCTACAAAAAGATGTTCACATACTGGTGTATTGTAAGTACACTGTTATGTGTGAGTTATGTCTATAGAAAGATGTTCACATACTGGTGTATTGTAAGTACACTGTGATGTGTGAGTTAAGTCTATGCAAAGATGTTCACGTACTGGTGTATTGTAAGTACACTGTGATGTGTGAGTTATGTCTATAGAAAGATGTTCACGTACAGGTGTATTGTAAGTACACTGTGATGTGTGAGTTATGTCTATAGAAAGATGTTCACGTACATGATACAGGTGTATTGTAAGTACACTGTGATGTGTGAGTTAGGTCTATAGAGAGATGTTCACGTACAGGTGTATTGTAAGTACACTGTGATGTGTGAGTTATGTTTATAGAAAGATGTTCACATACAGGTGTATTGTAAGTACACTGTGATGTGTAAGTTACGTCTATAGAAAGATGTTCATGTACAGGTGTTTTGTAAGTACCGTATATCTTTGCCTGTAAGTCGACTCTGCCTATAAGTCGATCCCACTTTCTCTGGCAGTAAAACCAGCAATTTTTGCTTTGACTCACTTATAAGTCGACCCCAAGTTTCTGTGAAGTTAACTGTGACATTACTAAGTGATGAC
>JAUTBW010095100.1:0-10101 GCA_032361425.1 Peltospira smaragdina | reverse complement strand
AAAAAAAAAAAAAAAAAAAAAAAAAAAAAAAAAAAAAAAAAAAAAAAAAAAAAAAAAAAAAAAACAAAAAAAAACCAGTATTCACAGTATACTACAGTCTATCTATAACAAATGAAATATGAAAAGAAAACGGTACATACAGAGATGAGAATTAACAATAGGATATGCATTTGTTACAATATGTATCACTAGATGTCTGGGCCTCCACACTATAATAAAGAAATAGCAAAAACATTATCACTTGCAATGATTAGAATAAATCATACATTACATATGAAAAAAAAAAAAGTATGTGTATGAAACTGGATTAATTAACATATAATATAAACAAATAGAAATAGAAAAACATTATCAGCACAGTTTCAGCAGCAATGAATAAAACAATATGCATCTCTTTGTTTCAACTGTATTTATTTTTATGTATTTGTTTACTTACCATACTTAAAATATTATAAACAACTGAATCATGATTCACTGCTTCTCACCTCATTAGTTTGTTTTCTAAAATTAGATGATCAATTTATTTCCCTTCTAAATTACATTTAGCAAGTAGCAAAATATAATATCCTGTTTTTCATTAAAAAAAATCACAATTGTAGAAGGTTGCTATTGCAAGTTACCCTAATTACACATGCAAAAACAAATCTCACACAACCATGGAAAATATCAAAACAAGCAATAAACACAACCAGCAGCACCTTGTTTCATTATTGATAAAAAAACAAAACAAACAACAAACAACAACAATGAGTAATGGTAACATAATACACTTATAACAATCTGCAAGGGACCGGCAATATTAGTTTGTTATAGCAGTAGTTTGTTACATACATACTAATAACATAGAGAAAGAACAAACAAATAAATAAAATTATACCTTTTTAGATTTTAAAATCATTTTATAAAAAAAAGATAAAAAAAAAAAAAAAAAGACAATGATGATACAGAAATCTTAAAATCTATTAAAAGTTTAATGTGTAATACACTAATTTTGTGAAGCATAATATAACAAATATGGTGACCCTTTCTGACAAAACACACGCACATACAGATGAATGAAAGATGAAACATGCTACATCTTGAATGCTATGAATGATGACTGAATGATTTAGTAACCCATTATGATACGGCGTCAAAGCTATTGTCTACACAATAAATGTGACAACAATTGTTCTTATATGGCAAGCATTGGCCAGTTGTAGATAAAAACCTATGAGTACTCATGTTTTAAAATCAATATTTATAATTATAAGCAGTATGCAAGAGCAATGCAACAAATTATACATGCACACACACATATAAAATTCTTTAGAGAAAATGCATAATGTGGCTAGCATGAATTATCCGAGATCATATCAATAAAGTAATGGTTTAATTTAAAAAAAAAAAAAAAAAAAAAAAAAAAAAAAAAAAAAAAAAAAAAAAAAAAGATTTTATCCCAAAACCCAGTCGAGAATATCTAGTCCATAGCTTGCCTTATTATCTTCTTTGTAGGAACTTGTATGTATAAAATTATTGTATAAATAAATTAAAATTATGACTGTGGTAATCACATGCTGAATTTCAACACATCTAACATTATATAAAGTAATATACAAACACTTTTTTTTTTATATACAACTAATTTAAAACGAAAAATCCCACCACATATGTACTATTCTACATGCACGCACATATATAACAAATCTATTTTCAGCTTTATGTATATAAATAAAAACAATTCTTTATAATATATTAATTATTTCTGCCATGGACAGTTTGACAGAAACAGAATAATTTAAATATAAGACAAACACAGAAAATATATTAAACAGTAACAGGCTTCAACAAGAACCAGCAATATTATTACAACAATAATCTCAGATTATGTAAAACATAAGAGTACAGAATTTGAAACCACTCTTTGTGAATCTCACAGTGAAGGTTTTGGTCACAATTCATTATGCTCATATAAGAATGATTAAACAATTATAAAATGGTTAGAAGTACCATGCATCATACTAACAGCACGTTCTCGTTTATTCTGTAACACCTGAAGAAAAAACAATAACACTAAATACTGACCCACTGACTGTATCACTGTACATCAAAGACTGTGGTAAGTAATACCCAGCTTACGGTAAATGCATAAGTAATATTTCTGTTTGGAATTCAAGTGCCAGATTTGCTGTGACATTTTTTCAGTAAGTACTTTCTGTTAAGGGGCATTCTCACTATTGTATGTGATATGCTATATTAAACTGAAATATGCAAATGACTCATGCACTAAGGCTTCTAGAATACACCAGGGTT
Source organism: Peltospira smaragdina (assembly GCA_032361425.1). Taxonomy (NCBI): domain Eukaryota; kingdom Metazoa; phylum Mollusca; class Gastropoda; order Neomphalida; family Peltospiridae; genus Peltospira; species Peltospira smaragdina. The sequence continues at coordinate 7,809 of JAUTBW010095100.1, read as the reverse complement.
GAAAATTAGCAGTGGCCAACTCGCCCGTGGCAACCTCTATTGATGAATTTTACACAGATAGTCAATAGGGCGACAATGTTTTTAAAAAAAAGATGGGTAACTTTTCAACACTAACTTATTCATTCTGAATTTTTTTAACTGTAGACCAATTTTTTCATGAAAAGTATTCCATACTAATTATGGTAGTGGTTTTTACATCACTGTTCTAATAAAATGTGAGGTAACATTTAAAAATACAGCCAAAGGCAACACAAGTTTAGTTTTTTTGTTCCATTTTGACACGTGCACTGTGGCAGTACTTACAAACACATAGCCTACATGTAACAATTTGTATTCAAACAGTGTGATTTGTTTTTGTAATAGTTTTTAAGCACTAGTTGGAGGACTAGTTAAATTTGATAAGGACCAGTAAGTTTCTGTTTACCCCAACTGGCCCTGCTGGCCAGTTTGATTTTTATGTTAGGTTTTCAACCCTATTGAAATGAAACAAACAACAGTTTTCTGGTTCTAGTCAAAAATGCACAAAAATGGCTACTGGCACTATGACGGAGGCTGGTGTTACTAAAGTTGGGCACAAGTTACTGCAGAGAGCATTTCTCTAAGCAGTTCACTGGTGAAACGTCTACTCAAATCAATTCCATTTAGTGGACTTACTAAGCTACAAATAAACCGATTTAACAAACGCTGTGTACATGCTATCCTGTCTGTGTTTATAGTCATACAAAAGATCTCTGACTGCTAATGTTGACTAGGATGTTGTAGCAGCAGGTTTTCTGTTTATGCAAATAAAATGTGTAGATCTTTAAATAAAACAAATCCTTATTTGGATTTTTAAGTCTGATGTTATCTTTTGGTAGTAGGCCTAGATGATGGTGAGAATGTTCCTTGAACTTTTCAGTGATTCATGTGGCTAACCTTTCACTTTTACAATAACCCATACGACCACAGTAACAACAATTCCATTTTTACAAGTTGGCCAGGCATAATTTGAAATCAATGGTCGAGTGTCAGGTTTAGCAGAGTTCCAGACAATGATGTGATTTCTAATACCCTTTGTAATAGCATCATTGCATGATTAAAATTGTATTTGCAAATCTAAACAAAAACTACTGATAATCGTTGTTCTACAGTTAATGTTTGACCTTGTTGTAAATTAACAGAAATATGTAATATATTGAAACTTAATTGTTGAATCTCAAATACCAGAGTATACCAAACCTGAGTGACAAAATCGTTTCTCTTTAAAACATAATAAATATAATAGAGACTAGTTAGCACACTGTCATTTTCTGAATATACACAAGAATAACTATTAGTAACCTACACACTTAAACCACTAGTAAATACAAAATAAACACATGTAATGCAAAAGATTTGTTTTCTATAGCATTGCATCCAACACTTTTTAATACCCATTCCATAAGACTGGGCCAAGAGACCCTATAGCCTTGAGGCACTTAAACTTTCAGGCTTCAATCTAATATAAACCATGGCTTTAATACATATCTTTGCAGCAGTTAATGACAATAAATACAAATAAACATGTATGGTAACTGCAGTAAAATTAACCCAATGATGTACATGTGTGGCTGATTTACACCATTCTGATTAGGTCAAATGCAGGTTTCAGTGTTAGTCAAGTGTGTGTGAAACAACACTCATGTCTCAGTTTCAAACAACATCAGATGATATGTGCTCTGACTTAACAATACATTTTTACATATATACAATTTTACATAAACCTTATTAAAACAATTTTTCGTTTAATGGGGTTGGTCGCGCTATTATCTCCCTTGCGAACCATCAGTCCTAGTTGCACTGTTTTTCTGTAGTGTTATATAGATGGTGGAGAGTAAATGTCTTTATTAAATTAATAATGCCTTAAAATTGTTTTGTAGCCGAATGTGAAAGGGGGTACATGTTACCTCAAAGCCTAGGTGTCAATTTAAAGTGGCCTATTGTAATAAAATGAGTTTAGTAAATATGTTTTTTAATAAAAACAAAACATAGGATTTGGTCTACAGGCTTCTTCTTCTTCTTGTTATTATTACTATTGTTACTACTACTACTACTACTACTACTACTACTACTACTATGACTACTACGACTACTATTATTATTATTATTATTATTATTATTAAAATTAAATAAATAAAACGGAGTACTCTGTTAACAAACAATATTTAATATAATAAATACATTCAGAAAAGAAATAATGCGAATGGAAATTAATTACTATTTAATTATGAAACATAGGTGGTGGACCCAGGATTTCAGAACTGAGGATGGGTGAGGTGTGGGGGGGGGGGGGGGTTTGTAGCATAGGCGATAAACAAACAAATAATCATTTTAAAATAAAACACAGTAAATAAATAAATAAATAAATAAATAAAAATAAACAAATAATTAACATAATTAACAAATAAAATAAATGAATACATATCGGTAAATAAATAAATAAATAAATAAAATAAATTATTAACATTAAGAAGATAAATGAAATAAATTATATAAACAAATACTAAGAATAAATAAAATAAATGGCAAAATAAATAAATAATTAAATAAATAAATTAATAAATTAATAAATAAATTAAAAAAAAATAATAATAACAATACTATCAAATAAATAATTAACACAAATCATATTTAAATCAAATAAATAACTAACAACTGTGTGTAGGTAATTATCTGTATTCTATATGTATTAATATACATGCATTTTTCTCTAATGCAGCATGTTTCAACAATGTTTTTTTGTTTATGATTTTATTAGCTAGATACATAAGTCATTATATATATGTCTGCATGCATCATAAATGATCCTTGGGGTGTTAAACTGTACAAAAACTGGTTTTAGTTTCACAGTAATAACACGTAAACCAGTACACTCAGAAGCAGTCTAGGACTGACAGTCCACGTAACCACCTAGCGGACTTTCACGCGACCAACCCCATTGGGTTTTTGTTTTGTTTTTTGGGTGTGTTGTTTTTAGTCTAAGATTTTATTTCTTTTTTAATGATCACATTCTATGGTAATGGAACAAATTATAAACTTTAGTATCAAATTACTGGCCACTTCTAGCAGCTTCTGAGAAACCTGCCTTTCATTCTGAGGAACCTGCTTAATAATAAAAAAAATTTAAGTCTGAGCATCGAAACATGCATTTCACATCACATAGTTTTTACTTGGGCTATGTCACACAATTTCAGATTCAGTGGTTGCAAAGTCAAACACTGCTCTAGAAGCATTATTGGTGCTTGGGCCCCCTTCCTGTAAATCCTGCTCAATATCAAAAGACATTTCCTCTTTGATCTGCGCTCCTTCAAACACCATTGCATTGTCTTCTATGTAGGCAATGTCTGTCATTTCGGGTGACCGCCGAATGTTAGCTACGGCTGGCTGCAGTAGAGTCCCTGCTGATGTGCAGTGTCTCATCGGAGGATGATGCTTACCCTTGATGCCATGAGAGTGAACAGCAGCAGCAGCAGGCTGGGCACAGCTGGAGGTTCTGCAGGAATTCACAGGGGGTGCGTAGGCTCCGTGAGGGTAGCCTGTTCCAGCTGGTGAGTAGTGCAGGTTAGGGTTGCCATATTCACACTGGTTGCTTTCTTCAGGCGAGTGTTTGGAATAGCCAATATTTTCATTTAGAACCACTGGATTGTTACTAAGACCTGCAGCACTATCTGTTGCTTCAGCTGCATCAGCGTTAGCTGGAGGGTCCACCTTCTGCTGAGGAGGCGTCTCACAAACAGTGACCACTGCATCAACAGTGAAGTTTTTAGAGGCATCATCCCATTCACATCTGTCTTTCTCCTCCACTGAGTTCAGATTGCTGTCCATGTTACCTGTGCACAAATCGTCCCCTTCACTCTTGTTTAACAAAGGGTCTTCATCATTCGGCTCAACGACCGGAGAACTCTGCAAATCCCTCAACACATCATTATGCAGCCTGTGTTCTGGAGACTGAGCTATGGTTTCCAGCTCCGAAAAGCTGGGCTGCAGCCTGTACACCTTTCCATCAGGCGCCGAGCTGATGAGGGCAAGACTAGATGAAGCCGACAGCGTTTCTGGACTTGCCAGAGGTGCCATCTCGACTCTGAAGTCCTGAAACTTGAGCGACAGAGGCACAGGTCGCCTGCCGACTTCATGAGCTGGGTCTGCGCTGGACTGCACCGACCCCGAGTCTCCCTCCAGGTAGTCATGTGAGGTGTTCCCCCCACTCGACGACTGCAGTGGGATCTCCTCCCACTGGTGTTCGGCCGCGGAGAAGTCGTTAGTCGCAGAGCTGTGTGTGTTGCTGGCGGAGCACCAGTTGGTGGTGAAGTTCAGCTCAGTGCCGTCTTTCAGTGGCGAGTAGTGGGTGGATGACAGGGATTCGTGGGAAAGCAAAACCTTCCGCTCAGCCTCGGTCAGGGTCCGCTCAGGCTTCGGGGGACCCACCTTAATCAGGACCTGAGTCAATATAATGGTAACATTAGTAGCTGTAGTAAACTAAAACAATCAAGTTACTTTAATTAGTACCTGTAATCAATACAATGGCAACATTAATTAGTACTGTAAACCATTAGTAGATACATGCTTTTAAAAATAGTTAAGTAAATCATTATAATAACCTTAATTAGGTCTTGTAGTCAAAATAATGATAATTTAATTAATTAGTACCTGTAGTTAATACAATAACTTTAATTAGTACCTGTAGTAAATATAATAACATTAATTAGTACCTGTAGTCTATAAAATAATCTCATTAATATGTATAATCAATAAAAATAACTTTAATTAGTACCTGTAATCCATAGAATAACTTTCATTAGAACCTGAATCAATACAATTTCAATTAGTACTTGTTGGGAATATAATAACTTTCAATTAGAACCTGTGATTAATATAATAACTATTATTAGTACAAGTAGTCAATAAAATAACTTTAACTGATGCCTGTAGTCAATACACAATTTAAAAAAAAAAAATGTACCTGTAGTCAATACAATAAAAATCTTAATTAGTACCTGCAGTCAACAAAATAACCTTAAAATTAGAACCTATAATTAACACAATAACCTAATTAGAATCTGTAGTCAATACAATATCCTTAAATAGTACCTGTAGTTAATGAAATAAAACTTTAATTAATCTTCCCCGTTTTCTTCCATGCACTATAATACATACAATTACTCCTCGTGCCATAAACATGAAATGTATATGTTTGAAGAGAGTTAAAGTGAGATAGACAGCAGTTTTGACCACATGGGATAATCTTTCAATTAGCAGCAAGAAATCTTTTATATACACCATCCAACAGACAGAACAGTACATACCACAACCAGTCATTGAGCACTGGCTGAAATGAGAAATTTCTCAAATGATTTCACTACTACACCACAATCAGGCACTCTACCTTTAAACTACACCCCACTCCCTAGATGCCTGAAATGCAATACATTCCAGCAACAGCAGCATAATAAGCTGTGGACTGTGTATTCCTCCGAGTGAGCCAGTAAATCAGAACTAAGACAGAGCATGGTAATTACCCGTTCTAGAGCGTCCAGCACACTGTCTGGCATGTGGTCGTTGATCATTGTCGGTGAGATAAGCACCTCGTCAAAGTCTGCGTTGTTCGCCCATATAGCTTGGTACACCGGCTTGGGGTTGTCACAGCAAAGGGAACTGAAAAATAAAACAGAAAGACTTTAAATTGTATAATGCAGAATTGATATAATAATTAGAAATGGAAATGACAATTTGGTGAACTGAAAAAGGATCTGTTGATACACTAGCTTGGTGCTGGCATAACACAGGTTACTAAAATTACAAACATAGAGTTAAAATTGCGTAACACAGAACTGACACTGTGAACTCAAAATAGATTCTAATATCTACTGTTATATTGGGTTGCAGTTGTCAAATACAGGGAACTGAAATTTCAAAGAGACAGATTTATAATTGTACAGTATAGAAATGATATAATTAGACACTGGAAGGGCAATATTCTGAACTCAAAATAGTTTGTTATACTGGCTTGGGGCTGTCACAACATAAAAACTGAAATTTAAACACATATTTTAAAATGACATAATTAGACACTGCAAGGACATTATACTATACTATGCAATTTCATCAAAGACGCTGGCTGAAATGATGTGGTAAAAGTCTGATATGTAGAATTTGTGTCAGTGCAGGGTGTGTGTGTGCGTGTTTTTTTGTTGTTGTTTTTTTTTGTTGTTGTTGTTGTTATTGTTGTTGTTGTTGTTGTTGTTGAGGGCAGATGGTTGGGTTAAGTGGTGGCGATCTTATTGTTTTTTTCTCTCTTTTTTCTTCCTTATTTTTGTCTGAACAAAATATAGGGAGAATCTAACAGTAATCTAATAGAAATAACTATATTGTAGACACTGTTGTTCAGACAATATTACTGTAAATCATAAAACTTTCCAAGTACATAAACATCCATTGTGATAGGACAACTAATTCAGCAGGGTCAGACGTGCTAATTATTTGCAACAACAAGACCATAAAAGTTACATTATTTTATAACACAACACCTTGTTCACGACCATCATACATCTACCACACATGACACCACTAACACAATGTAATCTAGTTCCATCAGTTTTAATTATACACATGCTAAAATGTCTGATGTTTCGCGTGTAGATGTTTGGTTCATGATCAATTTTAATTATGGATCCTGTATGTTTAACACTGTCTGCCCATGAGGAATAGTTGGTCATTTTCTTTAAACATCCTCACAACAGAAATGAATGGATGAACTAACACAACAAAATGACAAGGCAGATAATGGTGTGCTTTTTTCTTTATATTTTAAGAATAAGTATGAGTAACTTTCACATCATGTGTTTATTGCTGGTAGTTTATATCAGAAACATGTATTAATGTCATGTTTAATTAATAAACAAATTAAACAATTTTCCATGGACTGTTCTAAACTATAGCAGAAAGATCTCTTTTATATCCACCATCCCACAAACAGGACAGCACATACAACAACCTTTTTACACCAGCTGCTGAGCATTGGGGGATTAACCCGCAACACACCACGAACAAATGATCAAGCTTTTAGCCACAACCCATTCTATACCAATGTTATACTGCACTCTACTACAGGGTTCTCACTGGACTTTGAGCTTTCTTGTGAAAATTTGAAGAGTTAGTAAGGGGATTTTATATTAATTTTTAAAATAAACATTCCTGACAAAGTTCCACACTTCAAGAGACACTTTTCAAGGGTCAGGAGCCTGAGTTGTCTGCCCATGACAGGTGATTAGTATTTACAGTGCAGCCCACTTATTTGCATACCGTATAATAGAATAGCCCTGTTATTAGCACAGGATGTCTGTGCACCGTTCCGCTCAAATAGCCTTATGTACAGAAACCACTGGTTAATCGACTACCTGTTAATAGCATATCCCGTTTATTGTAACAAAAAAAACACTGTATTGTAGCTGCCAAACACAGTTAATTGATTAAGTGGTGGTTTATCTGCCAACTTACCTTACACTCTTCTAGTTTAAACTGTATACACTACACTCTACTAGTTTAAACTGTACTACACTACACTCTACTAGTTTAAACTGTACTACACTACACTCTACTAGTTTAAACTGTACTACACTACACTCTTCTAGTTTAAACTGTACTACACTACACTCTACTAGTTTAAACTGTACTACACTACACTCTACTAGTTTAAACTGTACTACACTACACTCTTCTAGTTTAAACTGTACTACACTACACTCTACTAGTTTAAACTGTACTACACTACACTCTACTAGTTTAAACTGTACT
>JAUTBW010095089.1:0-10101 GCA_032361425.1 Peltospira smaragdina | reverse complement strand
TATATATTGGGAAATGTAAGGTATTCTCATAGGTTGTTGGGTGTTGCCAAAGGGAATTCCTTCAAAATGTGGCGAGTCAGAAATTGAGATACTTCCATTAACAAATGTTAATCAGTAAACTTTAGTTGATTGTGAAAAAATAACAAATATCACATATTGTGAGACTTTTGCAATGAAAGCATTTAAGAAATCAGCATTATGAAGACAAAAATTGATTGTATACTATAAAGAGTATATTATTACAGTTCATTTTTACTTCAACTTGACAATGGATTACTTTATTAAAATTAAAGCTTTTTCCATTATAAAAATAACAAATGGTTACGCAAATAAAAATAGGTTATGTCAATCTTTTTGGCATCCTATTTTCTGATCATGCAAATTTTGAATTTGTTCAAGCCTATGTCACTGATATAACCGTTACTAAAATGTGTTAAGTGCATTATTAAATAAACAAAATATTATCATTATTATTGCTAAAAAGAATTCAGTGGTCAGTAATACATTTACTGTATGTAGTAGAACTGCCTATTGACACAGCACAGTGAATGGTTTCTGAAAGTGAAGGTTTGCTGTTTACTTCCAGTGCATTCCCGGTGATGGTTATGGCATTGCCAGGGACCGATGAGGCTGTATCAGCTGACCCAAGTGCAACCGTGCAATACACCAATCAAAGCACACCTAGTGTCCCCCAAGCAACACACATTGAAAGGTAGGTAAAACACTTTTGTATAAATGTAGGCCACAACTGAGAAGTAAAACTAAATATCTGGGTTTTAAATTGAAAATATCTCACGAATGCTTTTAGATTACCCTAGCATCAACAGTTCCAGAATTTAAAATTGACAGTAACCTTTATGTCCGAATATAACCATGAATCAACAAAATCAACATCTTTGTTTTGTGTGAACATATTTTGAGTGCTTATTTATTTTTAATTGTCTGATAAGAATTCAGTGGCTCCAGACACTCGAATTTGTGTTTACTGTTCATGTAACATCTAAGAATTTTTATGGTATTTGAATTTAGATTGTCCAAAAATGGGGTGTTAAATATTAGTTTTTCCAATTCTGGTATTCATCAGAATAAATTTGGATAAACGTGTAATCTAAACAGCATTATTTAGGTCAAAAGTGCCCTGTTATTTCAATTCATTTGTTGAAGAGCTATTAAAAAATGTCTTATTCTTATTATTTTATGATGGCCATTGTTATTTGACTATATCCATTGATATCTGGACAATCTGTCCGAGATAATTGGTTGAATTTACTGAGAGGGCAGCACATTGGTCTTGAAAGGGCCATTGACCTATTTCGGTGTAATCAAAGCAGGACATAGCTTAGCAGTAGTGTTCACTTACGGTGCAGTGGGTTATTGAATTCTACTACTTAGTGGACCCTTTGAGCTATTTCTAGTTACAGCCATTGTAACTGGTGTAACAAAGATTTTTTTTTTTTTTTTAAAGCTATGTAATTGGACAAAACAATATATTAATTACAACTTTTTAACTTATCAAGTATTAACGTGACAGATCAAAACTACGGAACTAAAGCAAAAGAAATATAAATTAACAAAATACCATCAGGTAGCTTGCTTGATTATAAAGATGCTATAAAATGTAACACGCCGTGGTATGTGCTAACCTGGTGATAGTTCATGTGACCGATTTCTTTTCTTATTGGAAACAATAGTCCATGTGGCAACAATAGGTTTCCTTTATCATTATCACATTAATTCTTAAATATATATGAAATTGTATATAAATAAATTAACCTTTAATATTTAAATTAACACATACCTTTCTGGTTTGTTGTAACCATGCATCTGACACCAAAATAACCATTGATTAAAAATGTCTTGGGTATGCAGAAATAAAACACCTGAGTAACATTTGCCGTAACATTTTAAGAATTATTATTCTGAAATTATTATATTTTATTTATTATTTTAAATCACATGTGGTTAAACAATTGCCTCCAAAAACCTACACAAACCAACTTTTAGAGTTATGTAATTCTGTGATGTAAAAGGAAGTAATTTCATAGGAAATACTCACATGAATATCATAGAATGTAAATTACAATATAAAGTTAATTCCAAATGTAAGTATTTCCTTTATTTCAGAGGTAATGTTTTGTCCACCAACATGAGGATGGGATTTATAATTTATACAAATCGTAGTTTGATAACAACAGAAATTGCATTAATAGTTTCAGTTTGTGGTCAGTAGTTGTTGCAATACATACAAATTGTTAACTGGATACTGATGTATGATTAATAACAGGAACCATCAGTAGCTTGAACATCCTGAATGTTTAGAGTATCAATACATTAAAGTCATAAAGTGTCTGACAATATTAATGTTTTGTGTTACATGTGCCAACAAAAACATTAAAAATAAGAGATTTACCAATCACAATACTATCCCCTTAGCAAAACCCAAATCTTTTTCTCACCAATTGTTTATTGGATGTATCTATTGTGAAATATTAATAATTGAAAATATTTCCCTTTATAGTTACTAGTAGTTTTAAGTAAGTTTACTTGTATAGTGATGTATGCAACATATTGTATTCACATAATTGTGCAGTTATGTTAGTCATTTCTGTACCTTTGTCTGACATCAATAGCTGATACATGTTTGATGCATGGGTGTCATTAAACATTCATTCACATTGTTATGTTTTATAGTTCTCTGTTTTTATTAAATACTTTTGCCAGTTATACAGTATAATGTATTTTAAGTTTTGACATATACCATTATACAAGTGTATACACTCACTTTGTTAGATGTTTAGTCAAGAGATATGGTGTGAATAATCTCATAGGTATGTGAGGTATAACAGTTGTTGTATGTCTACTCTTCATTATAGATAGACTTCATTTTAAGAAATGGTAACAGACATTTTAAATATTTTGATATAAATAAAGGGTTTGACAGTTATGTTTACTTTGAAATAACTAAAGTCCTGTTTCAACAGAGGTGTTTTATAAATCTGTTAGGTGTTGGGCTGCATTGATATTATTGGGATAAATACATGATTATGATATCAAATAGCATTTTTATGAATTGTAAAGAAATTATCAAATTTTAACAATTGCAGAAAATATTCAATTGAAAATACAAACATGATTTGTAAGTTTGGAAAAAGTACCAATTTAAAAGTGGTCGTGATTTGAAGAAGCTATGAAGAGTGAAGAAGGTGTTTTCTCCCCTTGCTTGATTGTTACTGCAGTAAGTGAATATCATTTTGTTATTATTTTAAAAAATTTATTTGTCATGGTTCAGTCAGAACAGAATTGATAATTTTGCTCTTTTAAAAACAAAATAACTGATACTTGAGCACAAAAATTAATTGTGGTGGTTTAACATTTCTTTTTTTATTATTTTAAAAGTTTTCCTATAGTATAGGTGGGGTTTTTCAAGCCAAACGCACAATTAAACCCAATTTTGATGAAAATGGGGGAACTGCATACTGTGTTTAATTTTAACTTGTTTGGTTGTCTGTCTTAGCCATGAAGAAAGAGTTATAGGATAAGCTCAATGTATGTTGTCTTTAACTACACTTGTCATCATCAGCTCAAAGATTCCTGTGTGGAAACATCCACTAGATATATTCATGACTGATCAGTGATCTCTTCATTTCCTAAGTGATGTAGTTTAAAATAACAGACAGTTTCTTTGAGCTTGATAGTCTATGTATGTTTCAGTTATTTCGTTCTTGTTACCTTGTTAAACAATTCACAGATGCTATATACTAGTATCACATTTCTTTGTATCTGGTTTAAATACATTTCTAAATTACTGTTGTAATTTGGCGGTTGTTTCAGTACTATTTTACTGTTTAAAATCGTCATCTTCACACTTGCACATACATATTTGGTTCCATGTTATTTTAAAATAATTGCCCATAGTTCCATTCCATTTTCAAAACAGTTTTAAGTGTCATGATACACGCTTATTTTCCCCCACTGTTTTGACAGTGATACATGAGTGCATGCAGTGGTATGGAAATTCATTTTTGATCTTGATAACAGTTTCATCCATCAGATTGAAGACTTGGATATTGTGATAGTATTTTCATTGCTGCTGCCAAGTTTGGATGATTCAGCTAAATCATACTGGGGTAAGTTTAAAATAATAAAAATGGGTTTTTCCCCCAATACGATCTTGTTTCACACCATATCTCGAAACTAAATAAATTTTGTATAGTGATTTTGACAAATCTAATATTAATAAGAAATAAAAACGTTTATTACTTTTAAGAAACCCTTTGTTCTTACATTAGGGTAATAAAAATTTAATTTTTATTGCAGTACAATACCAGTCATAGACAATCACGTGACCACAGAAAGGTCAAATCAGTCGGAAAATAAAGTGTTCGGCCCACGCCATGTCATCGAGGCTGTGAAAATGGTTTGCTCTGAAAATATGTCGATAGAGGATGCTTCTGTTGTATACAAAGTTCCTAGACGCACTCTGGAAAAAAAGGTAAACCGATACAAAGCCTTTCAAGCTTACATTGCCACCAGCGATGAAAAAGATGGGAAACCACTGACCACACTAGACACATGTGAAAACGAGAGGGTGTGTGTGAGTGAGAACAGTCAACTGTCTGTCAGCACTGGGGAGAATGAGAGCCCCACAGCTACATCTCGATCATCTAGTCCTAAAGTTTATTATAGGTCATACAATAGTGACATCCTGCCAAGTGTTGCCATGTCTGTTGCTGAGGGACAGATTCGGTTAATGGAAGCCTGTAAACAGTTCAATATACCCAAGAGTACACTACAGGCAAGAATCAAACAATACAAGTTGAAACGAGGATCAGCTGATGAGTTTTCTACACTTGAGAATGATGACAATCCAGATGACAGCTGGCACTCTCATCCAGTTTGTCCTACAGGTGGAGATGTGATAAATCCAAGCTCAATGATTGCTTCATGCAATGCAGACCAGTTACGGCAGGTCATACAAGCACTAGATGAGGAAAATGAAGCAATTTCTGATGATAAATCATGCAAATCATCAGAAAATCCAACAATTCAGGCTTTACTAGAAAAAGATAGTCCAACTGATAACAATTCTCATAGGTATTATAAAGTGTATGACACAACAATAGTGCCTTCATTAGTAGAAAATGTTGTTAAAGGTAAAATGACTTACAGTGAAGTTGTTAATGATTTTGGCATACCTAGACAAACACTCCAGGCAAAGGTGAAAGATCTGACAGAACAGAAGTTGAAAGAGCAAGAGGAAAATAAATTAAAGAAAGATGATTGTGATGATCCTAATGTCATTTCAAACAATTCCTCAATTCAGATTTTAAATGTTCAGTCTGGTACAGATCCCATTGTGATTGAGTCAGATGAAATGGTGCTGCAGAAGGAGTACACTGACATGCAGGATCCGTCTAGTACCGAACCGTATCAGCCCGATGTGGATAACGACTCCAGTAGTGCAACCAGTGAGTTTGGAAATAATCTATGTGTCGACATAGCTGATCTTAGGAAGCAACATGAGCTAATGATGATACCTGGTCTCACTGGAACCGAACCTCTTAAGAAAGTAATGAAACTAGTCGAACAAGGCAAAGTGACCATGCAGCAGGCGGCTAGGCATTTCAGCATTCCAAGATTCATCTTGCCAAAGCCAAATGCTAATGGATCTCCAGCTGTTCTGGATGACTCTTCACCACCTCCAGACAGCAAACCTAAAAACCAGTTTATCTCATCGCTCTTGGCCAAAAAGATTCAAACAGAAGAACATTCAAAATCATCAAATAAATGGACTCTTCCAAAAAGACCAATTTGTCGAGGTAGCTATAAAACATATGACACTAAACTGCTACCACAAATACTTGACCTTGTCATACAAGGTCACCTTACACAGCTGGAAGCACACAAGCATTTCAATATACCCAAAAGTACTCTCCAGTTTAAACTGAAACAACTCAAATCCAGAATGAAAGCAGCATGTAGTGATTCTGAAAATAAAGGTTCAAAGGAAGGACCAGTAGCTACAGTTACTATTAACTCTTCTATCGTTGAAGATCAGACAAACTTGAATGAGCCTGAAAAAAATATGGAAGAAAGTAACAGAACAGAAGGAAATACAAGCGATGCTGATTGTAGTGAAGACCAGAATCCTCCAAGTACATCCACTAATAGAGTAGAGTATGTCTGGGATGGAAAATCTCAAGAAGAAGAGGAGGAGGAGGAGGAGGAAGAGGAGGCTGACATGCAGCAAGACATTGAGTTTGAGACACTGAAAGATTCACTAGATGATGATCCTAACATGCTTCACATTGATAGTGATGGAGCAGGACCCTTAATTGGAGAAAGTAGTCCAAATGCTGGTCGAACATACAGAGGAAATTACAAACATTACAATGCTGAGATTCTGTTAGAGATACTCCAGAATGTTGATCAGAAAAAGATTACCAAGCAGCAAGCATGCAGTCAGTATGGCATACCAAAAAGTACCTTACAGTGTAAGCTGAAAGCTTACAGAGAAACAGGATCTCTTCAAGTATCACCAAGAAGTCGATACACTCCTCAGAAGCGAGGTCACTACAAGACTTATGACAGTAGTCAGGTTCCTAAGATAGCCAAGCTTGTTAGGAATGGAAAGTTGAAGCTAAAACAGGCATGCAATTTGTACAATATTCCTATGAGTACACTGCAGCAAAAAATTAAAAAGCTTGAAGCAGAAAACAAACCCTCTTCAGAATAAAATAATTTATAATATCTTGTAAAAAAAAAAAAAAATCTTTTTTAATATGATGCATTTATCAAATGCTGTAATTAGTTAAGCCTTTGTTGTGTACTAAAACCTGTTACGCTGTTAGTACTTAAGTTATAATTAATATATAATTGATATATACTCCACACCTCTATATATTTGTTTGACAACAGTATTAAATTTCACACATAAAGGATTAGTTGTTTAAGAATAAACTATTCAGTCAAAGACTAAGAAGATATCAGAACAAGATCGCTAAAGAGAAACATGAAGCATGAAGTACTCACTGATAATGAAATATAAACCTCATTTTGTATTTTATAAAGATACTAATACAAATTTGCCTTACTAACTCGGGATCAGCTTAATATTGTTAAGCTTTGAAACTGAAACTACATACGATGTCTCAAGATGGTGTACTCAGAATTGTATAAGTATTATGATTTTTGTCACACACATTTCCCCCAAATGTGTTGTCAAACTTTATTTTATTTTCATTGTTGCATTAACTTGTAGTGCTAATCAAAATTATACATAACCATATTTTTGCTTATTACATAAAAATCATAAATATCTGTCAAATATAAACCTGAAAATCGTATTAGGATTATCATGACCAATTACTAAATACAAGTGACAATGAAAATGTCAAAAAGTTGTCTTTTATAGGTGAAAAAAAATATTCCGATGAACTTTTTACAAGTAAACTCATGTAAATTGAAACAGACTATAACCGAAATAAAACTGTTAACTCTATACAGGTGTGTTCACATTTTTGCCAGGTGCAGTTACATGTGCTATTATAGTTTGTTTCAGATTACCAGAGTTGTCACATGTTCAGCAGATTTTTTTTCATCTATAAGAAATAACTTTATGGAGAAAAAAATTGTGAGTCATATGCACATTGTAATAGGTCATGATAATGTTAATGCGGTTTTCAAGTTTTTGTTTGACAGATATTTACAAATCTTATATAATAAGCACAAATATGGTTATGTATAATTTTGATTAGCACTATAGTGATGTTTCTACATGTTAATGGTATATGAATGTGTTTTACCTAGTGTTCAGCAAGTAAATGTCTAAGATATTTATCTGTTATCTTATGCTAATATTCAGATGCCTTTACAAAACTAAAACTAATATTGAAGTCTATATTTGCATTGGTTTATTTATATTTTATAATGCATTTCTGGTCTTTGAATAATTGTTTGTTTTTTATTATTTTTTAATTGTAAAATTGTGTGTGTGTGTGTGTTTGTGTTTGTGTGTGTGTGTGTGTTTGTGTGTGTGTGGTGTGTGTGTGTGTGTGGTGTTTGTGTGTGTGGTGTGTGTGTCTGTTGTGTGTGTGTATGTGTGTGTGTGTGTTATTGAAAATCGGAGTGTGAAACAGTCTGGTTTCTTACTCTTTCCTCTCATATCTTTTTTTTTTTTTTTTTTTTTTTTTTTTTTTTTTTTTTTTTTTTTTTTTTTATTGTAAAATTGTGTGTGTGTGTGTGTGTGTGTGTGTGTGTGTGTGTGTTGTTTAAAAAAAAATAAAAAAATAACATAGTTTGTTTTAATACATGAAGTTCCATTATAATTTTTTTAGATAATGTAAGTTAAATAATTCATTTTTATTAAGTTTTAAGTGTGTAAAATTGGGAATTAACAGTGAACATCATCAATATTGCCTGTATCATTATGTTTTTGGCATAATCATTAAATGCTATGTCATAATCATTAAATGCTATGTTTCATTTATTAATATCAGGCCTGCACAGAAGCATGAACAGTTTTTTTGTTTGTGCAGCAATTATGGATAACTGTTAAATACAGTTTCTAAATTGCATCTTACCTCGGGAATACAAACAGTTTGTTACAATTCTGCGTAATGGAAATTGTGAATACAAGTCTAGTTAAGTATGTTTAATCAATAAATGGTACATTTATGGTGTTTATTAAGTCATAGGTATTCATTGAACAGATTGAAAGTTCAAGAATCATGTAATAAGCAAACCATTACTGTGTTTATGTCTGATGTAAATATATATTACAATTCTTTTTACATCAAAATGACAATTAGTTTTAAAAGAAGAACTGATTATTTAAATTAGAATAGGCATAATAATATATAATATGTATAATAATAAAAACAACACCTAAACAATTCACAATTATAATTTATATATATATTTTTTAATTATTCATAGATTTAAAGTGAAGTAAACTCATTTCATAGTAATTTCACCTTTTTTTTCTTGTGGAGGTAGTTTATGAAATGATGCTTTAAATGTCCTACACTTGCTTTGTGACAAATTTAAAAGTGCCTTATTTATTTCTAGTTTGTAGGAAAAAATATATTGGCTGTGAAAACTGATTGTATTTGATCTGTAGTTTAAATAACTATCAAGTACAATATAAATTCTGCAGAGGTTTAAATACATTTTATAAATATTATGAACCTTTTTAAAGATATTTTCACTGTAATTTTTAACATTGTTTACTTTGTTCAAATATTTTCACTGTGTAAATTTAAAACCTGGTTAACTTTAAATTTAACATACTTAGTCCTTGAGTCAATTTGTAGGGTTTGATGGCTGTTAGCTGATTGCTGTCACTTATCGTGAATTTGTCTGAGACCGAACGTACACTGATAGGTCTTGTCTCACATTCTCTAATGTAAACTGAACTATAAAACATTTTACAATTTATGGTTTGATGCTAGATAGTTGTGATGATAATCATTTGTAGTGCTAAACAATATCCCCTGTTGTCAAAGACATAACCAGGCAGTAGTCCAGTTTTAAAAAAATAAAAATAATAATACTCTCATTCTAAAAATAATAGTGAGATCCTTAGTTGTTACAGTATTTCACCTCTGCCACTGCATTTTCCTTTTTCTGGTAGCCTATGAGTATGAAATTTATATGTGATAAACTAACGTATTTTACTTAACTCTCACTTAATACTGATCGACTTTCATTTGTTACAAATAAGATGATTATTATTTTATTGTTTTTGTCTGTTGTAAATATTAAAATCTATGTAATATGATAAAAGTATTGTTTTGTGTCTTAACTTATATATGAGTATGTAATTCTGTAAACTCAGTACAGCTGTTGTCAGATGATATCTAAAAAGTAATAATTAAGTTGTGAAAGGTTTGAATTGGTAATTTACCACTATGTGATCTAAAAACTGAAATAGTTCAAGTACAGACTTAGTGATGTCACCAAGTGAAGTCATTTTTCAATATTTTACTCTTGATTTTATACGATTTTTACCTTTTATTGAGGTACTTTTTGTACATAAGATTATATATATATATATATATATATATATATATATATACACACACACACACACACACACAC
>JAUTBW010095078.1:0-10103 GCA_032361425.1 Peltospira smaragdina | reverse complement strand
TATATAATAATATTAATATATATATATATTATCCAAACAGGAAATTTAGTTTTCAGTAAAACATATTTCATTTAGGAGTAGACCATTAGAATAGGCAGCACTAATAGTGGAGGCATGGTTATGGTGACATCACTTATGTAACATGTTATTAATATGTATACACTTTAAAAATTTATATTTAACCACATACATAAACATTTTTAATTATCAGTTAAATCAGGACTGGGAATATTTTATTAGGAAAGACTCCAATGGAAGCAATCTCATATTGACCATGCAGTGGGAAGCTGCCTAAACCACTGACCTATTGAGAACAGCAATAAATGGACAAACTGATTTGCACTATTACTGGATTAGCAGTCAGTCGAAAAGAAAAAAATATTCTTTTTTATTATCTAGCACAAGTTTAATAACATTTTAAGGTAAAACCGAATAAAACAAAACAAAAATTAAAGAAAGAAAACAAAGCTTCTGATTCAAAGCAAATTAATTACAATAAATACATGTGAAAAAAACTACCTACTTATAACTTACCTCCTGTTTATTACACATTAAAAAAAAAAATTAAAAATTAAAAAGGAGAAAATTTTGAGATTTGTCATATTAAAAGTAAATAGGGTTTATAATACTGAATATGAAACAATAAAAAAAGAGAGTAATTAATCAGTGTTTAAAAATAATATTCAGCACATTCACTTTAAACCAGACCTATAACAAACTGGATTTCATTTGACGTCCCACAAATGACTCTTGCATACAAACTGGATTACTCTGAAACCAAATGTCATTGTCCTATAATTGACTCTTGTGCATAACTTGATTTCTTTCAAACCAGATGTCACTGCAAGGCCATGACAATCAATAATTGATGTAAAATAACTGTAGTAAAACTGGAGTGGCACTGACTATTTTTTATCTGAAAGAATCATTTCTGTCATAAATTAATTTGAAGGTTAAGGCTTCTTTGGCCTCATTTGGTACAACCATCTGGTTTGTTTGTTAACTTCCTAATATACAACATATGTCAAACAGAGGTATATCACTGTCCCATAACTGACCTTAAGTTTAAAAGCTAAAGTAACTAAAACAGACATAATTATTTGAAATAACCTTTTGTTATATGATGCTTAAAACCAATTAATACGGTTTAAGTTGGAAATAATTTGCACTGTATTAATCTGTCAACTTCAACACAAAATAAAGCTGTATGGATTAGTGCTTGAAGTGCATCAGCCAACATTAACAATAAAAAATTTTTACAAAAAATTCCTTATAAATACATAAGATACTGTTAAACAGGTTAACAATCCCACAAGCATATTAGACTAGTAGGAATGACAATTTACAGAACTAATTCATTTCTAATCTGTGATGAAATGAAACATTTAGCATCTCAATAGTGAAACACCACAATTTCTCACAAACATTAATGTTTTATTCTCACCTGATTTCCCCCACCATGGTGACAGTAGTATACCCCAATAGGACCTCCATTCACACCCTGACCAATGACATCCCAGCAGCGTTGGCCATGTTTTTCCTTCACCTGTAAAACACCACAACAACCCACAGCTCAGTACTGGCTTCAGCGGTTCAGGCGCAAAGCTGCTGACCATAGGCTAATAAGAACCTGCTCTAACATAGTGTGAAAATTTAAGGCAAGGCACACATTAATTTATAGATATAAACAGGGTCTGTTGATTATGTAGGTCAGTTATTGCAGTCTTGATAAGCCACAAATGCCTGTCTGTTTTTAACATTCTTGAATGCTGTCTTAGTGATTACTGTATTTTAACACTGATTACTAATACAACATAAAAGCACTACAGTACCTGAATTACACTTGTTAGTCTTCCATATCAAGGTATATCATCAAAAGCTAAATTCAAATTTCTCCATTTTGTTTAAGTGAGGCGGGTCGCCCCATGAAAGAACATGTACTAAAATAGAGCATTTGTATGTGACCTAGACAGTGATAGTAGCGTAATGAGGCTTGTGTGGAACGACCAATTAGACACAACTGGATTGTCTTTTCTAAATAATAAAAAATATTCTCAACAAGTAGCTTTAAAACAACAAACATTATTTCTGGCTATCTGAAGTAGGTTTGGGACACTGAAAATTAAAAAGAGTAACCAAATTGTTTATATTTTGGCCATCATACTTTTCAGATGAGTTTTGAGCATGGACACTATCACATAGCCAGCTTTTATCTTCTTGAGTTTCAAGGGTAAAAAGCGAGCATCAAATATATAAATCCTCCAAAATATAAAAAAACATCAACCAATTTTATTTAAAATATTCACTGTGAAACTCATAACACACTGATAATTTACTCCTGAGCCTACATTAAAATATCATGACAGCATGCCTAACCTATAACTGAATATGTGCAACATTCAAATGTGGCATGATTTCATACAGGTTATAAATCTCAAAGTTTAGATCTAAATTTTAATACTGACAGATCCATTAAACAACAAAAAAAGAGGTGCAAAATCAATATCTGAGAAGTTAAACTGGTCTTACCTCACCCCATGCTTTATTTGGTGGCAGTGGTGGAAATCTATCAAATACTTCGTATGCAACATTTTCCATAAACCATTTGAAACTTTTACAGTTGTGTTCTTTCTTGAATTTCAGCTGTTTTGAGAGATCCCCTATTGGGTATCCTCGGATGGTGGGCTCCCTGGTGTAGAAATACTCCTTGTATTCATCATCCAGCCACACTTCAACAACCCGCATGTAATTCTGAAAAGAAAAAAAACCTTCATTAAATCAGTGGAATAATCTTGTTATAAATATGGAAAGCACTGTATTTATTAATTGATTTTGACTTTGAAACAGTAATTTGTCTTTTGAAAATTTTACTATAACAGTAAGTCTGTTTCCTGATACCAGTATATAGATATATTGCTGTGGTGGCCTACTAAAAAGTCAATTTAAATATTATTTATATTTCTTTAATGGTTCACTGATCATACTTTTACTAAAGGTTCTACCAGTATCTAGAATAAGAAATATAGCACTTATATTCATTAAACAAAATTGTTTAACTATCATGCACATGCATGTGTAAATTTTACAGGTATTTCACATAAAGTATTATAACATAAATATGTAATGCTAATATACTCACTACTAGAATGACTGGGATTTTATGACTAACTTTTCCAAAGCCATAAGGCATATGATTTCTGTAAACATGGCCTACTCTTGAGCAGGGCACCCACTCTATCACACCACCACACTGCCAAATCTGAAACAAATAACAGCTTGTAATAAAACCCGTAAAAGCAAACGTTTCAAACATATATCAAATTTCCCAGACACAGTATCAGACTGACTCAGGGGGTTGACTGACACCAACATAGAAATAACTTCTGTGTTGATCGTCAGTGGTGTCTGGGTTCTACTGGTGTGACACCAATACAAACTGCTGACAGTTGCTTAGAGTACTGCAGCTGTCTTAGAGATCTGACAGGACACCAGTACCCAAAGAAAACATCAACCCTTCTCTGATATCAGGTTAAAGATTACTGTTGCCTTAGACAACTGATAGGGAACTAATACAGAAAAAATTACTTTTAGTGTTTTCCCCAGGAATGAGGCAAGGCATGGTAAACTTTTGGGGGCACTATAATGACAAAGCTGCAATCATAATAATTTATGTGAAAAAAACAAAAACAAACGAACAAATAAATAAGAACAAACAAACAAAAACCCACTAATTAACTACCCAATATTAATATGGGATTGGAATGTAACTCAGCAGTAGACAGTTTGCTCTTGGTGAAAGGTGAAAGGTGGACCCTTCAGCTCTTCTCAGCCAATGCTCCACAAGTGATGCAACGAAAATCATGATATGTATCATTCTGTCATTGCAGCTAATCAGAAAAAGCAGCTGATTTCGTTTATCACATAATCAAAAATAAAATTAGTATAATCAAATAAATCTCTTTCTCTCTGAATCAGAAGTGTTATAGAATAAATAGAATTCTCTACTCGTGTTGTGTTTTCTGTTTTTTCTATGCATATAGCATTACAACGGTAATCTTTCGGCAATCGATCACTGATGTTATGTTATGTGAATGCTACAGACAAGGCAGAAGTTCTGTTAAGCATTTTCCTTTTTTTTTAATTATTGTTGTATCATGAAATTCATGTGGATAATAAAGAAATTAAAATATTCATGCGAGGATCGGACAAAAAATATGATGAAACTTGTTTGCAATTCACAAATTCGTGTCATAATTTTCATACGATCATCATGCTCCTGGATTTATAATTGTAAGTTATTTATGTACACTAGTGACTTTTTATTTTTATTTTTTATTTAAAAAAAATTAACAAATGATTGACTGCAGTCTGTTAACAGCGTATCGAAAACATCATGAACAGAGCCAGTCCCTAGTTTAGTATGCCGTAACTCAAAAGTAGACTGGTGACATGGTTATACAATAGACGCACATGGAACTTAGGCAGATCAATAAAGAAAACTGGTTTACCAGTCAGATAATTTCCAGAAATGAGCGTTGCAATTGATCATTACTTGAATAAACACTGACACTGAATTAATTTTTGCTTTATGCAAATGACACTTAAATATCTATGAGGCGATGGTCTTTGCTTGCTTCTTTATAATTTTTAATTACTACTGAGTGGTGGACCATGCAAAAAGCACGCTGTCACGCCTTTCCCGGCTTTTTTCCCTATCAGCCAGACAAAAAAGAATCAAAAACAACAAGCGCACATCTAAGTATATCAGTTTTAATAACAAAAAACTAGGTGCAGACAGAAGGATACAATCGTAAAAGTTGATTACAATGTTGAATTTATTACATATGGATGCTGGCAGCCCTGTCTGCAGGGCAATTAGCACTCAATAGTGCACACTGGCTGCAGTGCTTGTCACGCTTTGTTAAGCTCACGTTGCTTTTTCCAGTGAAAACTTCTTGAAGGTGAAAAGAGAAGGGTGGGGAGGAGACGGGAGAAAAAAGGAAACAAGAAAAGGCTGATAGGTATCGGGGCAAGATGGCGCTGATTGTGGGCAGCATGGTGAAAGATTATTGAGGCATGGTGCCCCGTCATCTTAAAACACGCCAGGGAAAACACTAACCTCATCAGCACCCTATGTGGTGTCTGATTCTGGTACTGAAATAGGCCTCTATTTCAAATGGTACACACCTTAAATGAAAGTTCGTAGTTTTCACCTCCCCAGATCTGCATGCCAGGATCATAAGCACCAAGCTCAAAGAAGTATTTCCTGTCCATTGCAAACAGTCCTCCTGCATGTGTGGGAGACCTGTGAATTTATTTATTTTTTAATGTAAGTAACTAATTAAATAACATGGAACAAACAAATGAATGAACAAACCACAGTAATTAAAATAAATAACAAGAACAAAATATATTTAAAGAAGGTATTTCTATGAAATTCTTGTTATTGTTTTTAAAAATATGATGAATTCCCCACCAATACGACTTCAGTAACTAAACATGTGAAAACTGATTTGCTATTGACATGATGCTATCAACTGCACACACTTTGCTTGAAGACCTTGCATGCTTGCCACTAGAAACACAAGCAAGACTGCAGGCCTGTTTGGTTCAGCAAACGAAGCAGCAAGCAGCTCACTTGTAGAGAGATACTTTTTTTTAAATTTAACCCCACATTCAACAAATTTTATTTACTTGTACGGCTCGCTGTTGTAGGTCCGGGTGGCCAGCTCTTTCTGAGGAACCTGGCTCTCCTTGTAGAGGAAGCCCCACTCAAATATACCACGGTGGTGATTTGTTGTGTACACCGGGTGATATCGGAAGTTATTCCAGTCAATTCCATCAACTATTGGCACTGCCATTGTCTTCCTGAATAAAAAAAAATATATATTAATGCAACAATTTTATTTTGTCTTATAAACAATAAAACAAATAACTGAAAATTGTTTTGCATAACAATCAGATTCAATTAAAATACCTCATCATTAGCTAGTAAGCTTAACCACTGTCATTTTATTTACCTGTTGTGACGAATGCGAGTCAACAAAGGAGGTAACCAATTCCTATTGCATTCACAGTGGGCATCCAGGAACACAATCACATCTGCTGTTGCCACCTGGGCACCCCGAGTTCGTGTCTGAATTAAACCAAGTCTTTCAGGATTGCGGTGAATCTTCACTTTCCCATTAAACCTTTTCATGTATTCTTCAAGTTTTCCTTTCAAGTCCTCTGATAAGTAATATAAAAAAGTATTAGTATTTAAATGTTTTATAACTGGTATTAGTTATAAATACTTGTAGTAAATATACCTGAAATGATATGAGATCTTTAAACACACGATATAAAATTAGCCTATAAATTTAAAATATGCAAAACAAAATTATGAAAATACAGTCTTAGTGGTACTTTAATCTAACTTTAAATGTTAACATGTTTAAAAAACAGAAATATAGTGCACGACAGAGACTTGTAGTTAATACCAAACTTTGAGATAACAATAAGTCTAGTTACTTTAGTATCACCAGACTTGCTTGATGTTGTATCAGACTGGAATAATTATCCCACGAATGATATTTTTTGCCAAACACAGGTCTGAAGCTAATATAATCATTAAACAAGTCTTAAATGTATCACTAAATAAAGCATTAAATAAAGCTTTTAAAATGCAAAACAAAAAGTGTCACACCTTTATCACTGAAATCATCAACCATGATGACTTCTTTGAGCAAATGTGGAGGGGACGTGTTGATCACACTGTGTACTGTGCGGACCAGTGTCGACCAGCCCTCGTTATGAAATGCCAGAATAACACTGGCTGTCGGCAGTTCCTCTGGATACCACCAGTATTTACACCTGAAGGAACCACCATAATACAATAACAAAATATAACCTGGTGTGCAATAATATATTATTATTATTATTATCATCCTACACACACACACACATATATTTTTTTTTTTTTTTTTTTAAATTATAAATAATCTAATGTAGATTCAAGTTGATCTTCCAAAAGTAAACCATAAAGAAATCTAAAAATTTTATTCAGATGATCATTATTACTACTATTATTATAAATAATCAATACAGATTCAAGTAGGTCTTCAATAGTAAATCAATAAAGAAATTAAATTTTTAAATTCAGATGGTCTTATTTATCCAGATAATCCCAGTATTTCACTCTATGCTAAGCCTGTATGGAGTTTTGAGTAACTATAGTCATCTACCACAGAGAATAACTAGATTAAAAGAATTCATTATTTACATACCCCTAAAAACAGCAATTTAACAAATGAATAAAAGCAACAAAGGAAGATAATATAGAATGTGTGCCTACTCCTCCATTCTGGTATCTGGCACTGTGCGGTCAAGGGATATCTTGTCACTGTTGACCATGTTGAAGCCATACTCCCGCTCAGACTGTTCGGCACGACCCCTCTCCTCCATTGTGGTGTACACCGGCTCACCATTCTCTCCTGATTTAAACAGACACCACACAATTAGAGACAGCTGATATCAGCACCATTTTTTAATCACAGAAATAAACAATGTGAACTTGCAGCTACTGTACACAACGGCTCATAATCTATCATACAAAAGTACAAATATATGTACATATTAAGAAATACTGACCAATACAGTTAAATTAAAAAATATATATCTACTACTTAGAACTGCTTGAAAATAAAAAATATATGCTAATACACAGCTTGTATTTTATTTTATTTCTAATTTTATTTCTTATTGTAAAAGTAACATATTATTACTCATCCATCAGATGATAACTTTCAAGAGTTTAATTTTATAATGCATACAGTATTTAAAAAATTACACTATTCTGATGAATACACAGTCTGTCTTGGACTCAAAAATGAATAAACTGCAGAGGAGGGCAAGGGTATTGAGTCTTGATATTTATATGTAAACTTTGGACAGTTAGAGTAATGTTGCATATACCACACTCACACATTTTATTTATGGTTATACTGTGATGAAAATCTACTGCCACCACAAGGGCTACACTTCAATTAGCTGCAACGTTTACTTTATATGCTTCATTCTGCTGATAGGGCAACACTGTGGAGTACTGCTTAACAAGAATGTAACCTTTGGGTTTTTGGTTACCACAAGTACTTCTTGTATATTTATGGATTAAAAAAATATATATATAATCAAAATGAAAACCTACAAAAGGAACACTGATTAATTATACCTGGCCCTGATCTTCCCTCTGGTTCTTTAGGTTCATAATTGCCAATGATTCCCTTCTTCATAACAGCTACTGGTCCTTCCTTTTCTTCATTGTGACTATGTACATCTTCTTTTAAATTTGGCTGGGCCAATACATTTTCTTGTTTCAAATCAGGAACAATATGGTCACCAGTCTTCTTTTTAATAAACTTCTAAAAAATATGATATATACTGCATTTAGAATACACATTCAGTATTTTAAGACTGGTACACAAAATAAAGTCGTGTATGTTAGCAGCAAATTAAGCTTATGTCATTAAAAATAACAACAGCTAATGTCATTAAATAGTGACCTCATTAAGAATTGGAAGTAGACAATTCAAGGGTCTACAGTCAGACTGATGCCAGGTGTTTTTTCTTCTTTAAAAATATACCAAATAAATTATAGTTAGTTCTATAGAAAAACGTGTAATTCAGGTATTGTATGTTGTATTAGTACAGTAGATAACTGTGTGATTTTTTTGATTTTTTTTTTTGCAAGACATCACTATTTGATCCTGGAAATGTTTACATTTTGATATTTGTGCCATCAAATAGACAATAACACCCACAAATATCCAAAGATCATATGGTTATCACCTAATCAGGACTCAAAATGTATAATGGCCCCAAAACAAACATTTGAACCATTATTTTAAAAGTTTGCAATGGCCCAAATTTCCTTTTGGTAACCCAAAGTAATTTATATTGTTTTATGTAAATGACATTAGTTATTCCAGACATATAATGTATCAGTTTTACTGGTTAAGCATATGACAAAAACACTAAAGGAGCATTCGGTAACATTTACATGCTCTGTTGATGTTCTGATTAGTTAAGAACTAGTTTAAATGTCTTTGTTCTATCAATATAATAGTATTCTATCTACAAAATAAGTGTACATATTTATAAATAACGTTGGCAAACTTAGGTAAGCCAATATGTTGTAAAAAAAAAGATTTTCCATGAAACAATTTATTAGTAGTTGAGCATTATCCCTATCGGTCAAAAGCTGTCTTGGGTCATACAGCTTGTTTATTCCATATATGCTCACACATGAACTTTGATAACATAATATTTCTGAACCAAAAAATATTTACTACCAATAAAATGAGAAAAAAAACCTGATAAAATGTTATTTCAGAAACAAAATTATGGAATTGCACTGTACGCGATTGTTATTTCATTTAGTAACAAAGATTAAAAATAATATACTATATTAGTAACAACCGACATTGAAATGATCAGTACTTGTTACCAGTTAAATATTCTGTAACTGTCATGTCTGCTTTCAATGCATTTCGCGCTACCGAAGTAGACATGTTAACAAATTTACCTATGTAACGGTTTCTGACCAAAATGTTCTAAAGTAAACATTTGACAGTCGTATGGATTTCATCTGTCGGTGAATTGAACTGTTATAGTTTTAAAGATTTTATTAACTGATTTTTGTCATTAATTGAATAAGGTTATATTTCAATTAATTAAACTGATTGTTTAATTGTAATCAGTTGCGTTGTAGGCATCGTTCCGTTAGTGTAACAGTTTCATGACCGACAGGGATATACAAATCAGGTGGCCCAAATCAGAACTTTTTAGCTACTAATGCCAGTCTATCAATACTACAGTCATCTAGATTACAATTTGTATTTATTTGACACACATGGCAACTGACAGTTTCAAGATCTGATAATGAAAAATAAGTAGTTGTCTGACCTGCACTATATGCAGTGCTAGAATGTTTAGGTTTTGTGTGTGTGTTTGTGTGTGTGTTTGTGTGTGTGCGTGCGTGTGTTATGCTTCGATATTAAGACAATCACCACTAGAACTGTAAAATATAACTATTTTATTCATTGTTTTCCCATGTCTTTAGTTCA
>JAUTBW010095067.1:0-10107 GCA_032361425.1 Peltospira smaragdina | reverse complement strand
CTCCTTAGATAAGCCGACCCCAGCCTTTGACTTGATACTTTTTAGATCAAAAACTCGGCTAATACACAGCGATATACAGTATATTAGACCAAAAAGTCTCAGTGTAACAACAGAGTTGAATGTTTGACAAACGACAGTGCTTTGTATTTAGAATTACTAGACTCTGCATTATTTAAAAATAACTATAAAAAATAAAATTGGAATCTGCTAACAGACAATTATAAATATTGTATATTGCCAAGTATTACCCAACTCTGTGCATAAGCCAACCACTTAGTTCAAAATATATAAAATCTGGTAGAAAAAGGCTGCCACCATACATAAGCTGAACCAAATTTTAGTTGTCATTAACAACAGAGAGTTGACCTTTCATTAATCAAATATGGACACTGAAACTCGTCAAAGTACAAATACATTTTAATAAACCTATTAAAAATTGTGTCTATGTAGGATAACCTTGTATTTTTATTTATGTTTTATCAAATGAACTGATCATACATGATGCAATGCTACATTTGTTTATTATTTATAAGGTGGTGTACATAGTGTTTTTTAATATGTAAAATATTAACTGTTAGTTATCGTCAATTAACATCAAGAGGTTGATATTTTACATAATAAAAAACACAAGTAACTAATTCTATTTATCCTATAACACTTGTAATGTAACAATTTAAATTAATTGTTGGTATACCAAGTCAAAAGGAACTGTCAGCTAGCGAAAAACACAATCTGACGTCATGATTTTAACTGATTTCTAGCCAGCATGTTATGTTATGCTGTACATATCGTGTACAACTAATTACCAGTTTACTAATTTGCATACTATTATTAAACAGATATATAAAAATATATGGGTTTATGACATGATGAAGTTATAGGATAAATGTTATTTGGCATTAGTGCCCAAATTGCATGGCTAACAACTTACATTTCATTATTATTACAAAGTTAACTAAAGAATAAACAACAGTAAGAAAATATTGCTAAGCATGATAAATTAATTTACAAATGTTGAACAAAATCGAAAAAGTCATGACCCATAAAATCAAGAAATTTTTGTGTTGCTCATTTACAGTGTAAGTATTAATTATCTGACTTTTGATTTTACTGTGAAAATTATGCAGTGTATGATTTTATGCTTGAATTCCCAATACCTAATGGTGTTGTGTTTTTGTTAGTGATGCTTTTTTGGTTGTTATTTCGCTTCAATTATGTTTTACTGGTTCCATATTAAGGCTGACTATAAAGAATGCCAAATTTTTAACAGCCTGCCTATTTACATCTTGATCATATTTACATGTATAATGAGAATAACAAGAAAACCAAAGTGATGCCTACCTAATACTGGCTCATAAATATCCCTGATTTTAAAGTTTGGAAGGATCCAGTGGAGATAAGATGTCTTAAATTTGTCAAATAAAAAAACAAAACTAGCTTCTTTCATCTCTCTGTTCACCCATTCAATCTTCACCACCTACAAATTGACAGAAACAAAATGTTTTTAATGTTCTGTAACATAATAAACCAAGTAATATCAAATGGAAACATTACTTTTCTATAACTGTTCTCTTGGTATGTGTAATAGGATAAAGGTTTTGTTTTTATGATAGCATTTAAATGCAGCCACTTTTTTTCAGCAAATTTCAAGGACTGCAACAGAGATAAAATTTATTATGCTACCTTGTCATACTCTAAACCTTTGTGTTCTATTAACAAGTAGAAATTTATCCAGGTTTTATAAGTTATAAAATCTCAGCTTCTTCCAAAATGCAAATGGCAGTGAACTTCCCAATATTAGGGTTAAGAAATACTGAACTTGTTAATAAATATAAATAAATTTTACACAGTAAATAATTATTACTGAATCACCAGATCCATTTAAATTTTAAAATTCTTTTGAGTTACCAGTACCTGTATATAATATCAGTTACATAATTAGGATTTAACATGCTAAATTCCCAAATACGCTAGTGAACAACAGATAACATCCTAACTTGTTATGGATTACGTTTTAAGTACTCACCTCCGACACCATGACCCGAAGGAGGACATCAAAGAAATAATTTGTTATGTTGTCTGGTAGTTTTTCACCAATAACTTGGAGAATAGCACTGATATCACCTGTTGTGATTGACCCTGTGCCAACTGAAAAAAAATAAATAATAATAATATATATAATTTATTATTAATATCTCTAACATGTACTATCAAAACTCTGTTGATTTTAACAGGTTTATGTATAACAAAAAATTGTTAGTAGGGAATTTAATTTAGAAAAACTAACAAAATGTCCTCTCTTTTTTTTTATATAATTAAATTATGTTTTGTCTATTTTGAATGCTATGCCATATATATTAGTAGTTTTGTTTTTACAAGATTGTTTAATCCATACTGTTTTGGTAAATAAGTGATTTCATTACAAAGTTAAACAACATACAGAGGATATTATATACGAGTGTCCATGACAGACAAAATTTACAACATGAGTGCCTATTTAAGCACACGTGTCATAAACATCGTCTGTCATGGACACAAATGTAATATCATATTTATTACTGTAAAACTGTCATACCAATTAAACATTCCAGTTAATTTTTACAACTTATATAAACAGTGAGTCTTCTCAACGCTATGATGTCAGATGCAAAATATTATCAGAATTACGTAATTACCAGCCAATCAGAACAAGGTGTACTCCAGTGACAGTCATTCATTCCTAACAGGACATAAGATTTTGTTATTAACCACGAGAGAAATTGTATAATAAATATGTCCCCCGTTATGTCCCCTTGTAAGTAATAAATATATTTCCTGATTTACTATTTTCAATTTACAAGGAAGATCATAATTTTTATTACTGTGTTAGAAAAGTGGTTTTCACTATCTGGTGCAAGTTAATGGAAGCTAATAAGCATCTTGTTATCTTAAGTGTAAATCATCTCAGGATGTAGCTACATGAACTATATTAACTACTGTTAAACAAACAACTAATTCAAGCATTTAATGTCTCTGAATTTATCATCTGTAGTAATCTAAACTATATTTTCAACCAATATTATAGTTACAAAAATAACACATTATAAATTAATAAAAAGGTTATTTCTGCCATTAATTCAATGACCCACTAAGCTTGTACATTAAATGGATATAAATATAAAAACAGCAACAAATAAACAAAATATGGAGAACAGCGACATAAAAAAGTGCATTTTAGACTGCAAAGTCAACTTTTATTAATTCCAAGAACACAAACAAAAAGCAGTAATACCAGCATCAATAAATATAAATCTATCAAAATGATCATGATTGAAGAGTGATATTTAAGTTACATTGGCCAACAATACAGAAATGATTAAGATGCCAAACGAACATACTTTTAAACTTTCAGATGGTTCTATAATTACGTGGGGCTATTACTAAAAAAATAACAATAGCGAGGATTCAGGATTAATTATTTTAAATAATTGTAATAACGGTAACAGCAAAGAAGTTAATACTAATTTTTTAGAAACTAAATGTACATTCTTACTTGTCTGTAATATTTTAAAAATAAAATTGCACATTACATCATACATAATGCAATTATTTGTTCATAATGATTAATACCTCATAATTTTAGCTTTCCACTGGCTAATTATATATTTAGATTGGTTGCCTGACCATTAAAAACTCTTTTACTGTACTTAAATGGCATTAATTATCCCTGATTGCCCATTATCCAGATATAAATGTGCTAAATTATGTTAAATTAAAAAAACAATTTAGCTTCAGTGTCAAAATTAAATAGTTTATATATTTTAAAAAAACACACACAAATATAAACTAACAAAATTACAAACATTTTGTCACTTACAGTAATAAACTTTGGGTGCAAGACAGGGCTGTACTAAAAGTAAATAAAGTAACACAGCTAAACATGACCACCCAATACTTACTATGTATTCAAACTTTAACAATTTAATCAATTATCTAAGTATATGTTTTTATACTTAATGGTGCACTAACACATTTTTGCTAATGGTAATATTGGTGTCAGAATTATTTTTAATTATAAAAACCCCTAGTGGTTACCTGGCAGAGATCAACCTCAGATCAAAAGCATGACAGGTAGGTGCAATCATAACTAGGCTATGAACGCACACATTTATCTAAGTAACTAAACTGACATTCAGTCGTTTGTACCCTATGACAATCTCATCTGTTTTAAGCTATCTGTATTTATGAGAAGTGTGTATGATGGTTGACTCATAATATGTATTTTCAACATAAATTATATATCACATTAACATTTTTAATACTGGGTATCCAATTCCACAAAGAAACTACATTATCCTGACAACTGATTATAAACAATAAAGTGTATGTATATACAAAACAGAACATTAAAACAAAAAGTAAACATTAAAAAAGCACAAAAAGGTAATGTGTTAAAAAAGAAAGAAAGAGGTAAATCAAAGTATAATTTGTAAAACTTTTTAATATATATAGTGGGTTCTGCATACTGACAGAGACTGTGCAAGCAAACTATTATTCTATTACCCAACAGGTCTTCTCATCCCCTATTCTTCAATTAGACAACTTAATGCATTAGCCGACCACTTAGTTCATTTTCAAATTCTGGTAGAAATAGGACAATACCATTTTTATACCCCATGATGAACAGACACTCATCTAGTTGGCTAAAGTTAGCTCAAGTTGCCTCGTTTTTAGTGGTAGTGAGAAGTTGCCATTATAATATATATATATATATATTATCCAAGTTGAATTATATATTACACAAACTGATATGAATGTTTTACCGTATTCGACATATTAAGCGCGCTGCTCCAACAAGCGCCCCCTAAACATAAAAATAATGTAAAACAAAACTTAATTACTGCACCCCCCCCCTATGTTTTTCTATTAACAATGACTGCAAACGGTAATTGTGTGACATTTAACATATAATATCTGAATTCCAACTGTCCTGTTCTATTGTAATAAACATGCCATTGCATGGTCTGCAAATGCCGTAAATTTAGACTCCAGTAAGTGCCGAAAGGAATGAGTATCTTTTGCTCACTTGGCAAATGTCCCACAGTAATATACTAGTACTCCAAAAGAATACAAACTATGAATGTATCGTTTGCATTTTCTGGTTCTCGTCCTGTTTTCAAAACATCAACCATACATTGTTGCTAAATATTTTTACGATAATGATTAAAACCGCTGACACTGTGATTGTGCTTTTCATATTCGTGCAGTAGGATTTTAAATCATGTGTTTGCGGAATAAAGCGAGTGCTTGCGGAATAATTCGAGCACTGACGGAATATAACGACTGTTGTCTTTGGACATCTCTGGTAAATTAAACAGGTCGTTTAGAGACATTTCCATTTAAAAACAATACACAATAGCGTGTTTTGATTTATGTCATCTGGTCCTCAATATACATTTTTAAAGCACCCTGGGCACTTAATACGTTGAATACAGTAATTAGTTTATTGTCACAGTAATGTAACAAGCTACCTCAGGCTTGCACCATCTGTATTTTGAGTTTGGAGACATGCTGGTCCTCAACACATACATGTGAAACATTTAACTGTTAATGGTTTAATTGCGTGGTTATTTTTGTAACAATAACTTATTAATTACCATTTAATTATAATTGTAGCGATTTAAATTAAATGTTTTCAACTAAATGTTACATTTTATTTGTTTTTAGGTGAAACAGAGACATGCTTAAGCAATATTGATTTGCTTTTGTGTTATTTTCATTTGCAAATACAAAGAAACTATTCAAATAAGCATAACGTTTTGGATACAGGATTGGTGTTTTTAAAAATATTGCAATTATGCAAAATAGCTGACTAGCCAGTATGTGATTAGATGGAACCCACTGTATATGTATTTAACAAGTAAATAAATTGGCAAGTAAATATTACATTTAATGCTTATTTATATATAATATTAATGTAACTTACTTTCACATATTTGTAATAATTCATTTTTACAATCCATAAGTAGTCTACATTTAAAATGCTTTTTGTAGAAATTCCAGATTATACAATTACTACATATATACTATTTAAAGGTACATTCCTTGCAATATTTTAATTATTGAATCATTTAGTTAATCAAATTACCAAGTGTGTACAAATCACACCGTATAGTGCACTGCATTCACTACACCTCTTGGTCAAATTTACAAAAAACATGGCACTTCAAACCTGGGTCAATATTAGGTACCCGCTTTGAAATATGCGCTAGCCACTTCTGTGCAAATAAACAAACGATCACCTGGTATCTCGCTTTTTGAATTGGTGTTGCTATTGGTTCCCACTAAACATAAACATCTGCTTTGTTAAGTAATGGTGGATTTTGTTTACTTCGGTTTAGTAAGCATTTGACAATAAGCGTGAAAAGCAACAGTTCGAGAGTAGATTAAAAATGCAGTTTTGTTTGTATTTGAACTTAAAATTTTATTTTGTAACAACATGTAACTCAGCATAGTACTTTTAAATAACATAATACAAATTATTTGTTTGATGAACTCAATTATTGATTAATAGTAAATAATGTTGATAAATTATCAAAGTAACAAAATTATAAATGAACAAGGAATAATCAAAGTACTTTTAAAACTTACTGCTGCAGGCCATAGGTAAACATACTCCAACTTCAACTGTTTCAAGAATACATTTATTAATCTAAATCTTATTATAAACCAAAACTAAAAACAGCAATTCTCAATACCCCTCTTGGCCATATTTCCAAGTAAAAACTATATATTTTTTAAAAACCCAATAGATAAACATTATTTTGAATAGTTTCATCTGTACTTTACATAAGTGTATTTTGTCATTAGAACTACTTGTTTCAATGATTTTACACACATACACACACCAATATATACACTAACTCATAAAATCATGTTTTGAAACTTTCAAAAATGAAAAAAGAATTAAACAGAATTGCAGAAAGTGGAATTATAATAGAAAATCACAAAATTTACACATATGTTGTTAACAAGAAAAATGAATCATGGCCCGATATCTGCAATGAAACAACTCATTGGTGTGCTAAGTCAGACTTTTCAGAGAGACTGTAAATTTGTCTCACATCTGATAGTGTTTGTTATATAAAAGAGACTCTGAATGCAATGAAAAACAATTGAGCGAAAATGGATGATGTGTTGACCATTTTGGGTGCAAATGTAGTCAAAGATGTTGAAATCACTAACAAATCTCTCAGACAGAGATTTTCCTAAATCAGGAACATGTATATTAACAAAATCATTTACAGTTTGACCGATAGGTTTTCCAATTGACATAATTTGCTTGAGTGTTTTTATGTTGTTTTCAACCCTTCCAGATAGCCTGATGCATCAAATCTAATGCATTACAACTGTTAACAATATCCATTTTATGCTGATCTTGTTGACAAAGACAGTGTTACTGCACACTGTTTGCTGTTCAAACATTTAGCAAAATCTTACTTCTTACAGCTTTTAATCAGTGATTACCACAATCAGTATCAAGACTTCACACTTCTTGCTAAAGTAGTGCTGATCTTAGCTGTGCATTCCGTGCCTTGCTAGAGAGGAATTTCAATCCAGAATTCAACAAAGGACAAAGTGCTTAGCCCCAAAAGATTAAACTGGTGATCCAAGCATAGAGCAGTTTAACATTGTCAAGGCAACAATTTATGCATTTAGTGCAATAAAATATTGAGTAATTCACAGAAAAAGGTAGAAAAACAAAACAGAATTTTCCCCCCCTTTAATGAAACATTATACACACGATTTGTTGTCTGTAGCTCCCTTTTGTTTTCAGATTGGGACCTGAAGTGGCGAGTCTGAGGGAGCACCACATCAGAAAAAGCAGGTAAACCCCTGAATATTATGAACGTATGACTAGAATTTCTTTTATTGAATTAAACTACCTGATGATCAATGAATACTTCAACACAAAGCACTGATAAAAGATTAAGTTTAGGAAGGTTTTCAAAATCAAGGAGCTCACCCTCAGTACTAGATGTTGACCTCTGGTTCACATTGTCTTGGATAACCGGTTTTCCAAGCCCTGGGATAAGTTGCAGAAAGATCTTGTCACATTCTTCAGATGCATTGTCCTGCAGAATCTGATACCAGATGATGAACAACTTCATGCCTTCCCTGCGAAGCTAATAAAAGTTTTTAAAAACGATAGATATTAATAAAACACACTTTCAAATGTTAATTATTAATTTGTATTTCAATCTGACCAACTAATTTTATGTCATATGTTTTATAGATATATTTTTGAGGTTTTGTTGTTTTGTAGGTTTTAAAAACAGTTTCTACATTATTTCTTTTTTTCCTAAGAATTACACGTTAAACATGTTTTATCTAATTCGAATTTATTACTTTCAACTGACAACAGAATATTTATTTTAAAAATAGAAGATGTAATCAGAATATAATACACAGCACTCTATTTTTATTTTATTACCTAGTGTAGAGTTCTACAATATATCACATGAGACCTGCTATACACCAAAATGTATGAATACATAGAGCAATGCAAATGCAAGTACCATGTTTAACTGCTGGGTTTTTACGTAACTGTATTTTAAAAAAAAAATTATTAAGGTCATCATGTTTAATAAACTTTAACCACACTGTATAACTGTTAATGATTTATATAAAATGTACTATGACATGTATCAATATCATAACTACATACTTTAACATCTTGTATTGTTACAGTTCTAATTTGACTAGAACTTCACTGTTAGATGACTGATAATATTAAAACAAATTACATTCCCATAAGAAGTCTGACATAATTTTTTTTTACAAATACAAACCTTTAAACAGTTGTTTGTATGTAAAAGCTTTTGCATAACCCGACCTGAAAACAAACATAATGTCAATAAATAAGTTGTGTACATATCATGTCTCAACAGGTTTCCAAGAAATGTGACCATTCATAGTTAATGACAGCTGGATGGAACAGTTTCATTTTACAATGCATCAATATAGATTAATTATATAATTGTATGGTGTAACACATGTGGTTAACAATTGTTCAGATGAGAAAAGAAACTTGCTGCTACCATATAGGCTACTTTTTGCAACTGGAAGCAGTTCTATACATATTTCAGAGTTATATTTATCATAAAATTACTTTTTAACATTATCCTTACTTGTTAGGCGACAGTAAAATGTGTTTTCCTGCCTATATTTCATTGCATCTCCTTTAACATACATTAATAATATTGTTTGATTATTCAGTGCAATGATTATTTTATGATGGCAATTACCTTTAAATAATGTTAATTTGTGTTTAAAATTTACTAATGTAAGAAGTGCCATGTGTTTGTTTTCAAAGAAAGAAACAACTTACCAATGCTGTTGAACATCCATCTCTTGTGAATTAATTCTGGTAGAAGGATCAGAATTTTCTGAAATAAAATGCATTCTCTGGAATATTGTATTATTTAAATATTTAGAACAGTTCACTTTCTGACTACTGTAGGTGAAAATCTCACCCAGTGTCAAGAAAGCCAAGTCACCATTTGCTGCTAGTAGACCCCTTTAATTTTGCACATGAAAATATCTAGTGCAGCTTTAATTAAAAATTGTGTTGGTATATATAGTGCTCATTTAAATGTTTCTTTTTAGAACTAGTTCAGGCAATTACTACATTATAATTTTAATCTAGCAACGGATATTAAAAGGTAAGCAATCTGTTTCAAAATTAATAAGCTCCAGATGAGGGTTTGGATTGATATTTCTTGAATTATCTGTATGAATTTGGTTTATTTATTTTTTAAACTTACTTCAAAGAGATGCAAAACTCCATCAAGTTCTTCTCTGTGAGCTTTGTTTACTGCAAAATAAGAAATATCACAAATAATGTTTCAAATATATCCTAGGTTTGTTGGCTGTTGTTATCTGTTTGTTTGTGTTGGCTGTTGTTATGTTTGTTTGTTTGTTTGTTTGTGTTGGCCGTTATGTTTTTGTT
Source organism: Peltospira smaragdina (assembly GCA_032361425.1). Taxonomy (NCBI): domain Eukaryota; kingdom Metazoa; phylum Mollusca; class Gastropoda; order Neomphalida; family Peltospiridae; genus Peltospira; species Peltospira smaragdina. Next base: position 116 of record JAUTBW010095067.1, on the reverse strand, counting down.
TGTTTGTTTGTTTGTTTTTGGGGTGGTTGCTTTTAGTTCAAAAATGTAAATTTTCATTATTGTTAATTACTTGTCAAGCAATAGGTCCAATTATTAAATGAAAATGAAAATATGCA
>JAUTBW010095056.1:0-10108 GCA_032361425.1 Peltospira smaragdina | reverse complement strand
TATTATTATTATTATTATTATTATTATTATTATTATTATTATTATTATTATTATTATTATTGTTATTGTTATTATTAACTTCTCAAATATAACTAATGGTGTATTAAGCAGTTAAAACTAATTTAAAAAGATTCACAGAATAAACATTAAAATAGAGTACAGTTCTACACCCAGACGCAAGCTGGCAGCCAGCCAAAATTATGATTCATGCCAAATATCACTTTTGAATATATACATTATATTTATATGTATTGTGTAATAAAAATATTTAATTATATTATTTTGTAATATTTTCAAAATTTCTAAATTATTCAAAATCACATATTTGTTATGATTTAACATATGGGGTGAAAGGTCAATATTCCTTAGAAAAGTAGTGCCCTTTATTTCTGACGTCAAAAGTCATAACATGCTATACGTTTATGTCTTTGCTTTAACCTGTCATCATAACGGGTCCATAGAAACGCAGGTTGCAGGATAAAATGAAATAAACACATCATGGTTTTAGAATAATACAAGCTTTTAACTGAAAGAAAATTGTCGTCCTATGTACCTTAAACTGTGTGGAGCATATCTTTATTCTGTTGTAGTAATAATTTGTAAATTTGTGGCTGGTATATGGCTTTACTGAATATGGAGCTGTCTTTAAAGCTCAGTGGTGTAAGCAGGCTATGTGAGATCAAATCCTGCCAGGCAGCCAATTTTATTATACAACAGTATTCTCAAAATATAATATAGCTATTGATATGAAATAAACTGTCATTGATATCTTTTAAATTATAATTAGTAAATGTAATTGATATAAGTTATTTGTCACAGGTGACAGATGAATCAGATATTGAGATGACAGAGAGAACTGCAACTATGTCACTGCAGTCAAAACAAATGGAAATACCAAATGATGAATATAGTGATATAATGGAGGTGGATCTGAAATCGGAATCTGACCATGATGTGCCAAGATATAAACCAGTTAAACAGTCATCGAGGAAGAAGAAAGCCACCAGCAGGACATTTGTTGAAGATAGCTCTGATGCAGTCGAAGTTTACAGCACAGATGATGAAGTTATAATTTCATTTCAACCTTCACCTGTCAGAAAGAATTCATTGAATAAAAACGTAAGTGTCAAGAAAGAAGTTCAGGGTTGGATCAGGGGTGTTGCATATGTAGTGTGTGTGTGTGTGTGTGTGTGTGTGTGTGTGTATGTGTGTGTGTGTGTATGTATGTGTGTTTGTCAAGTATTGCATATAAAATGATTTTATGAGGTGATTTATGAGGCATAACTCACTGGTGAGACTAATACAAAATTAACTGCATATCATTTGCACTAGCCCAAAGTTATATTGTTTCACTGCTGGTAAGTATTTTTTGATGGATTCCTTTTAGCATAGACTTAACTTATATATTGGCTATAACTTTTTTAACATATAGTTATTCTGCTTAAGTTGGTTTAAACATTTAAATAAATCACTGGATCACAAAACTATATTTGAAACTAGATAGGAAAATTTTGTATTTCGATAATGATACTAACACATTTGTTATATGCCTTCTTGATGCCCAGAACTTTTATAAGAAAAATGAAAGCCATGTATATTAAACAAGCTGCTGTGTAGTTTTAAATATTAAAAAGTGAAATGGCCAGAAAATGACAAAATATGTCCTATATGATGATTGAATGATACCGCCCCAGTCTAATTAATTCATGACTGATTGGTAAATGTTCCAATGGACAGAGATAAAACAATGTGAATTTTATTTAAGGTAACTGAAAGTGGTTCATTTAGGTTCTGTAGAGATCAGTTTTATGATTGGCAAGGTATTTGGCGACTAACGCTATTATCACTGTTGTAGAAATGTTGTCTCATTTGGCAACCTTGCCATTGACAGTTTAGAGCCCTGGGTGAGAGTTCAGGGTATTTTTAACATGGAGGCCAAAAATAATGGTATATGTATCGCAATAATATCAAATAAAGCCTTAAAATATGTTGTATTCAAGTCTACTGTCTTGGACCTGCTATCATTGTATTTGTAAAACACATTTCAAAGGATGTTTAATAGTGAAATTTATATCTTTAACTTTATATCTTTAAACATGTTGGAAGTATAGAGATAAATGCTATATTTCATGTGGGTGTTTTTTTAAAAAGTAATTAATTTACTTTATATAAATAGTTTAGTACTTGCAGCCAAGTAAATTTAAAGAATATTGTTCATAGATCTATAGTAAGAATGCAAATTAAATGCAAACCTCAGCCTATTGTGGTTAAGTTTTTCAAAATGATTTTAGTCATGACTGACTGGTATTTGTAGTCTGATGGCAAGATAAGAGAATAACTTACTATGTTGCTAGATGATGGCTGTATCCTGTGATAATCGAAACAGTCATTTTATATGACTTTCTTATAGGCTGTAAAATTACTCATGTATCCTAAACATGGTAAAACTGACACTTGATGTATTTTAATATAACAATCTAATCATCTTTATTTAACAGAAATGGTTTGATTCTACTTTAAGATTTAAAAAGAGAAAACAAAATTGTTCTTATAATTTGAAGAGATACATTTTATAGTTCATTCTGGTTATAATTTGATCAAGACAATAAAATTCATTCTGGTTATAATTTGATCAGGACAATAAAAACAACAAAACTTTATTTTATAATTTAAAAAATTGCTATATGGACTTGTGTATATATTTTATGGACTTATGCCAGATACTGCGAATGGTGTGTGTGTGTGTGTGTGTGTGTGTGTGTGTGTGTGTGTGTGTGTTAAATTACAAAGCATTTTCTGAATAAATGATTTGACTAGTAATGTAATGGTCCTGTATGATGATTTGAATACCGCCCCAGTCTGATTTATTCATGACTGATTGGTACATACAATCTGAAGGACAGGTATAGAATAAACTAGTTTCCATTTTGTATCATGTTTATGTACCAAATGAAATAAGTTCAGCTGTCAACAAGCTTTGGGCCAGAGTGAAAGTTAATTCAAAAAGGGAAAAAAAAAAAACATTATGCGATACGAAAACAAGTTTAATGTCCTATTTATATAGGAAAAATAATTTTAAGTAATGCAGATGGATTGCAAACATCCTTAAATTGATAACCTAGTTTAAACAGAGACTAATCAGTAGGCATATTCTTTAACATAACACTTTAAGCTATGCCTGTGGTATGAGTATGTATTTCAAATGAAAACTACAAATGTCATCATGACATTGTTTACAGGCACAGCAAGACCCATCATATGTCCAGCAAGTCCTGCCAAAACTTTTCTAGCTCGTTTCATTATGCAATTTTAAACAGATAAATAATTTTAAGATTAATTTGGTTTACTACTATAAAATAGAGATATTTTTATTGTTTCAGTTCTGTTTTCTTATCTTTGAAAATGAAACTACTTGTGTTGTAGTTACATTTGCTAATAATTATTTAGGTGTTTTTTTTGTAAACAAAATTAATAAATTGCATATTTAAATCATAAACCTTAAACATGACTGAAAAAAAAAATATATATATATAATTAGGTTAAACAATTTAACAATAGATCATTTTGCATGTAATTGTAATGATTTATTTTGTGTTCAAGTGTTGTGATTTAACATTTAACAATATAACTACAACTAAATTATTTTCACAGATGACACAAGATGTTGCAGCAAATAAATCCCATAAGACCACAAAATACTATGATGATGTAGAAATACTAGAATTGGACCCTGCCACTCAGTCACAGTCTTCAGTTGATCAGGCGGTGACTTCAGCTGTGGATACAAATTTTACTTCCCAGAGTAAACCTACATCTAAAAATCAAAAACAAAATTTATCTCCAGTAAGGAAGAATTCTGATTCAGTGAGCCTTCATTTCACCACTGATGATGAGGAGGAAATGACATTTTCTAACTTAATATCCACAATATCCGACAGAATTGTCTCTCCTGTCAGAAGTCCACCAGCAAATTTGTCAAAACATATGCCTAAGAAAAGAGTTTGTGAGGAGGATTTGGAGGATGTGGACTTTAAATCAAATTCTGATGTGAAAAATAGCAGTGTTAAAAGTTCCTCACGTTCTCCCAGAAAAATAAAGCAAAATAGAAGTTTTACTGAAGGTGAAATGCAGTTAAATGTTTCAAATGAAAATACAACTGAAGACATTTCACACTACCCTGAAGGTTCCTGTAATTTGAAGTTAGATGAGCCAAGAGTGTTATCATCTGAGAGCAAAAACTTGTCGGCCTCTAAATCAGGGAAATTGAATATTACACATGGGCCTGTTTCAAAACGAAATGTTGCTTTACTGGATGATGATAATGACTATTATAGTCCGTGTATTGTCAGACAGGACACAGAAACATGCGAGCCCCCAGTCAGTTTCAGAACAAGAGCTATTGTACATGGCAACCAAAAGTCATGTGTTTTGTCTGTTGTGAAATCAGACTCTGAAAAGATGAGTAAATTATCACCAAAGGGTGATTCTAAGACATTTGTTGCAATGAAGTCCCCTAAAAGAAACAGATATTCTCCAGGAAGTGATGCTAAACCAGAGACTGTTGAGATGAAGTCACCTGTAAAAGATTCAGTCTCATGCAGTGTAGTTTCATCCACTGTTTCTATAGAAACTGTCAGTCCAAGAACACGGCTTCGTTCTCACAGTGGAAGTGCTTCAGATACTGTGACTACATCACCCAGAGTTAAATCTCCTCAATCTCCAACAAAACATCAAGACATAGTCCAGGCAAAATTAGCCCTCACAAATGAGAGTGAAATCAGCTCATCTCCCTCTAAGTGTCAACAGTCCACAGATGCAGTTAAAGCTTTAAGAGTGCATTCTCCATCTCGCATTGATGATGATGTCAAAAGACGATTAGATCTGACATCTGCAGATGAAGGTACAGCTAAAATAAAATTATCCCCATCTAAACATCAACAGTTAACCAAAATAGTTTCTCCATCTCCCAGCAAAGGCTCACCAGATAAAAATGTAAATTCTAGCAGTCAGTCTTTAAAAAAGAAATCGGCATTAGACAGACAAGATTTGTCAGAGAAAAATGTGTTTAAGGAAGATGAAAGCTTAGAGATCAATGAGAAGAAATTTGAATTGCCATCTCCAAAGAAAAGGATGTCACTGGATTCCAGTATTAAGAGATATTCCTTTAGGACTCGAGTTCCAGACTCCTCTACTCCACAGTCGATGAAAGAAGGCAGAAAAACTGAAAATACTCCTACAAAGAAAGCCAGAGTGTACGACTTTAAAGATGATACGGTATGCTAATTATTTATAAATGTCTTTAACTAGCTAATGGATCATTGAACATGTTTTATGCCATGAACTTGTATCATATCCCATCCTGTTTGTAAGTATAAGTTTGAGGAATGAATGAAACGTTTAACTAAAAACGCTCAATACATTTATTTGTGGTTATTTGGCATCACATTCAGATAAGAGAGGAAACTTGCTGCCAGGACAATGCAGCAAGGGAACTTCTATTATATGCACCATCCCATAGAGAGGATAATACATGACATGACCTTTGGTACACAAGATTGGTGCACTGACTGAAACTATAGCTCATTGGGTAGCATGTTTGAGATGCATTTTGAGTATAACTGATATACTTGTACTATGGTTATTAGGGAATTCTGCACTGTTGATAAACAGTAGACAGAAAGTGACGAGAGCCTGCTTTTTGTAACCTAATTACAAAACACTGATAAGCTAGCATAAGTAACCAAATGTGAAGAGCTCTGCTTTTTATACCCCATTTTTCTAAATTCTTAAATAATAAACTTCCAGAGACTAGATGTATAAAATTTAGCATAATGAGTTGTAATTGATAAATTTTCTAGGTTGAAAAGAAAACATTAATAATTGTTAAAACTTTAAATCACACTTACATATAACTAAATTTGCTTTGTTGAAGTTAATTTGATTTGTAAGTGATGTTTTAGACAAGTTTCATAGTGTATATTTATGTGAATATACTTTAACTAAAATGCATGAGTATTACATACATGAAGCTTATATATTTATCAGAAATTAAAGGTAAATTGAATTGCATCATGTTCTTACTGCTTATGTTTTTCTGCATTATAGCCTTTGCCATTGGATAAAAAGAAGCCAAGTGTATTAAGGTTAGTCTTTAAATATTCATTATATAAATATTCTGCTGTTTTGTTATTAAGCATGTGCTTGTCTAATTCTTTTAAGAGATTTAAATGATTTTTTTTTAAATAGATTTTTTTTATAAATTTCAGATGGACACACACTCATGCACTCACATGCACACACACATTCAGACACTATTTACATTAATTTTATTTAGCCATTTGTTTACTTATAGTTATAATTGGGGGATATAGGCTGTAATTTTTGTGTTGATCCCATCTAGATCCAAAATGTAAACTAATAATGCCATCTATTTTACTGGCAGGAAACATATTTAGACATTTCCACCAGGTTAAAAGTAAGTACATTTGTATATTAGAATGTTTATTTAGTTGACCATGGTTCATGGTTAGTCCACTTCAAAATAACATTCCATGGATTTGTCCTAATTTGTAGATCTTATAAGGTTAGGGGAGTGAGGATCTTCACAGGGTATTTGAATGTTTAAAATGATTTGTTTTTGTTTATTTTAGACGGAAATCTGTGGCAGTTGAAGTACAACCAAGAAGTAAGTTCAGATTCAGTCAGTGCATAAATATTGGAATTTCATTTCATATCGTTAGTTATCTCGTACTATTCCTTGTTTTAAGGCACCTCAGAAGCCTGGTTGTATTTTGATCCATGTCACTGAACAACTCTTCTTTGTGTGGGATGTTTGTATTTGTTTGATTGTTACTATTGTTTTGAAATTATTTTATGAGGAATATGACAAGTGCATCATTTAATTTAAAATATTCAAAGATGCAATTAAAGAGATAGATTGTTTTAAAATTAACACCATTTTAAACTACATATGTTCATGTTCATAATTTAAACTCATAGTAGTGTCTTTGTTATTTTACATACACACACACGCAAACACACATACACACACAGGATATTACATGCTTTTGATCGAGTACAGTTTATACTGTCAAGTGGTGTGTGAAAATGATATTATTTTCATGAATTGCAAAAATGCGAAAATATAGTCTTAAATATCATATGCAATCAAACATATGAAATTGTATATTTTATTATATACATATTTACTATTTAAATAAATGATTAGTTTTTTCTAACTTTTTTTCACCACACTTTTATTATCAATAGCTTGTGTCTATGCGTGTTAATTTCTTTTACATCATTGGATAATGTAATTTGTTATTCTTTATAGTTCAGTTACACCCAATTTAGACACTAAAGATTTGAGTAATTTTTTTAATTAAATTTGTTGCGACCAATATCTTCTTTGTTTATTTCTAACTGAACTCTTTTAGACCAAGTTATAGTTTAAACAAATTAAATATTAAACAATGCCATGGTAAACAAAAATGGTGTGAAAATGAATCCTAGTTGCAGGCCTTCTAGAATTCAGACATATTTTACTGGCCACAGGGCCAATGCATTTTTTATTTCACTGGCCATAAATAAAATTTCACTGGCCCGCCTAGATTATAGTATATTCCAAATACTAATTAAAATAAGTAATATTACTCTGTTTAGTTATTTATTATCAACCCATATTTGACCGGAAATAGCTCATGCCTGTGAATATGACCACCTCTATATTCCACAAATCATAGTCCATAATATATAAACCCACACTGATAGTTTGCTCTTTTAATTAAAGTTAAATATATAATTGGTTGACATACTGGTTCCTAGCAAACAATATTAATTTACTGATCAATAAAATAGTAGCACCCTTACAATATGAAAACCGTTGGCCCTAGCGAAATGGCAAATAGGCTATATATTCTTGTTCCACTCAAATTAGCTCATATTGCCAAGTGGTTAGCATTAGCTAGGAGTAAAGTCGCCGTAATAATTTGCACCTAGTCCAATCTCATTAACAAAATCTCATACCTACTTAACAAAACACCGATTTGTTTTTTGTCACAATGTTAACACACATGCCTAACTAATTGTTGAACAAAACTTTATTGATAAATACACCCTATTGCAGTTATGTTAAATCTAAATGTGGGATCATGTGTACGTTTAATCAGTCACTAGCTCACTCCACTATTTATAGTACAGTGCGACTTTACAAGTTTACTCCCACTGAAATTATCACATGCGATAACCACTCCATGTCTCAAAACTTGTCCACTAGTGCTTAGACACGGATCTAATGCATTTACCACAAACTACCAGCTTTATTATAAAGCTAACTTGAATAAGTTTTTATTCTATTGTTTGACACTGTAATGCGAAGAACACCGTTTTCGTTATTACAAATACCTCCCATGGAAAATTGTAATTTACAAGTCCAGTAACTGAGTAAGTGAAAGACCCTTAAAGCGATTGACGTAGAAATAAAGGTGTTTAGGTTTTCTTCTACTTTTTAATTTTATTATTTTTTTTTACTGGCCATTGGGAACATGTTTTTGCATTTTTCACTGGCCCAAGTGTAAATTTCACTGACCCTGGGCATCGGGCCACCGTATTCTAGAAGGTCTGCTAGTTGACAAAACTGGTCTCTGCATATGAGGGTCAATAAACTCTAAAGAGGTAAATACCATTTTCATATTTTCACTGTAACTAAAATAGAGTGAAAATATAATTTTTGATTGAAATATCACTTATAGTTTCTGTAGATTTCATTACTCTGTATGTAATAAATTTATATATTGTTGTTTCTTATTTAATTTCATATTTATTTCAGGATATTCACTGAGGATACGAAAAAAACCTGATTCCTGATTTATTGAACTTCACTGAAACTTAGAGTTATACTGTCACTGTAATTGAAATTGTTGATGAAAAATAATTTGGAAATGTGCTTGATATTTATATGTAATATATTGGTCATTCCTGGAGAATAATATGCCAAGTGAATACTGTCAAGTTGAAAATATTTGAATTATTTGCAAATGGGAAGGAAGAGGACATAACTCCCTGGTTGAATATTTGTTGGTGTAGAGGGTCACTGGAATTGTTCCCATCTGGAGAAACCATTGATCTATTTTTTCCAACCAGTATTATACAACTGTTACAACAAAGGTCTGGTAAGTCTTATCCTATGTATCAGATGGTGCATATATGTAAAAGATCCTTTGCTGCTAATAAAGCTTAAGCCATGTTGTGACAGCAGTTTTCTTTTCTCACTATCAAAATGATCCAAACCATTTGTCTGACATGACTATATATAAAATGTTGAGTGTGTTGTTAAACAACACATTTCACTAATTGCAAGTGTTTCTTTATTAATCATTTCTGTTACATAACAGATATTTTTTTAATTTTAAGTGATAGAATGGGGTGGGTAATTAACATAATTTGTTACATTGTATGATGTTAAAGGTAATTTGGTTTTCTGTACCAAGACAGTCAGCAGAAAGCCTTTTTAGTTGTAAACAAAAACAAAGCTGAATTCATGTTGATTCACTCACCTTGTTTTACATTACATTGCTGCATTCATCCAGTGCTGTTATAAGTGTTTTGTTTTTAGCTAAGCTATGTTATAAGTGTTACTTTGTTTTTAGCTGAAACAGAAAAGAATCAGCTGACCTTAGAAATAATTGTTGACATATAACATCCTAGTTTTGAAATTGCATGCTTTTTACATGTTCAGGTACAAGTGATCACATTAAATTTTAGGAAGCCATGAAAATCTTTGGTAAGACACTAAAGAATACTTTCTGATGTACTGTTATGAAAATTAGTTCATTCAATCAAGATGATTTAAAAATGTATTTCTATTTTAATTAAACTGTTGTAGAAGAAGATTGGGTTAATTGGCAGTAATTGTTTTTAAAAGTTGAGATAAAGAATAATTAGTTTCTTTGGACATGTTAACCTGTTTACACCAATTGGTATAGCAATATGTTGACATAATATGCCACCATATTCACAAAACTGTTAAAAAGTTATTTATTTATTTATTTATTTATTTATTTATTTATTTATTTATTTATTATTATTATTATTATTATTATTATTATTA
>JAUTBW010095045.1:0-10109 GCA_032361425.1 Peltospira smaragdina | reverse complement strand
CATACATTTTTTTTAAGTTAACAATTTACTCCATACATTTTTGTTAATGGTTATTTCAACATTAAAAAACATTTTTAATCCAAAAAAACCAAACAACTTTAGGCTATTGAGGCAGCTATCCACACACACGCACACACACACAAAGTTGAATTATGTATATATATGCATTCAATATATGTTATTTTCCACTTAATAACACAACACTGTAATACCAAATCATGTAAATTTTAATACATGTCAATAATTTCATGTAAAGGTTGTACATTTTATAATAAGCAAAACACTTGCTAATAATAAATCACTTGCAAAACCACTGATGTTCTACAAGTACAAACGTAACACAATCACACTACAAATTGCACACCAGTTTAGTGATAATCAACACTGCAACAAGTCAGCATCAACTCTATATCTCACTGCAGGTCAAAGGACACTGTACAATGGTCAAAGGAAACTACAAGGGTCAAAATACTAAGGACACTGTATAAGAGTCAAATGAGTACACGGGTCAAAGAAAAGTCAAAGGAGACTGGGTAGGAGTTAAAATACTACAGGGGTCAACCTACACTACAAGGGTCAAACAACACTACAAGGGTCAAGGACATAAGGGAGAAAAGAACTTGTAAGTGGGTCGCAAGGATACAAGGTATAGGTCAAAATAATATGAGTCAAGGACACTACAAGATCAAGGACACAAGGGTCAAGGTTACTGTTCTTGTGAATGTATGTGTGTGTGTTTGTGTATTATTACACATACCAGTAATATGAATACTTTTTCTTCTATATAAATCTACATTTTATAATGGAAATACACATTTAAATTATGACATATTTGCAACAAGCATCTATTTGTTTTCTACACAAACCTATATTTTATAACAGAATATTCCACACTTGTGCACATGTATCTACCTGTATCTGCTTTCTATATAATTCTACATTTTATAATGGAAACACATTTACATTATTACACATACGGTACTTACATAATGCATCAATTGACTTCCTATATAAAATGGAAACATACATTTACATTATTACACACGCCTGCGTATACATATCTATTTACTGTCTGTATAAATTTATGTATCTCTATTCTCTAGACATCTTTTATAACAGAAATACTCATTACACATTGCTGCACATTTTTGTTTTCTATATGAATCCATCTTTTACAATGGAAATGCTTTTTACATTTGTTTCTTATATAAACACATGTTTAATACATAGAATACTCATTCTCCCACTGGTAACACTGGATACTCTCACGTCGTAGCTCAGTGGTTGAAAAATCATTTGACGCAGTACAGTCTGTTGGGTGAGTTTATTACCTATGTTCTTTCCAAACATAGGGAGCAGGACATAGCTCAGTGGTAAGTACATTTACTCATGGTGGAGTGGGTCGTCGGATCGATCCCACATGGTGGACCCGCTGGGCTATTTCTTGCTCCAGCCAGTGCTCCACGACTGGTGTATCAAAGGCCATGGTATGTGTTATCCTGTCTATTGGATGGTGCTTATAAAAGACCTCTTTCTGCTGACTGGAAAGAGTAGACTATGTGGCAACACCAGGTTTCCTCTCTATCTATTAACCATATGCCTGACGCCATATAACCATACACCAATGTGTTGAGTGCATCATTAAATAAACATTTCCTTCCTTCCTTCCTTTTCCAGACTAACTAATCAATATGCTGCGCGATATTTACGGAATGTGTGTAGCAGTGGTACTAGGAAAGTATTTTTACCATCATTCTTTAACATCAAGTTATTCACTCATGAATGTTTGCGTTCACAGCTAAGTTCTATATAGACTCCTATCACCAGTAAACGAACCATTAGTGTAAACTAATTCAATTAACATTATAATTTCCGTAAGTCATAATCGTTTGCTAAACTTCTTACCTTTTTAATGTTCACCACACAACTAATATATTTCCAAGTAAGTTTGCTAATAATGAATTATTTCATAATTTACAGTATTGATCATTCATTTGGGTACCATTAAAAAACTAAACTACTCCTGGACAAGGCATGTTGAGAAAATGATAAATGAACTAAATTGTCGTCATGAATAATGAAGATAGCACTTTAATACTGAGTAAATTTCATAACTAAATGAATGATTCAGTTGATAACCATACCAGCCAGATAACCTTTTAAACACTAAAAACCAATAATAATAATAATAATAATAATAATAATAATAATAATAATAATAATAATAATAATAATAATAAATAATAATAATAATTTAAATAAACGGCATCTCTTCCAATGTTATGGACACCAATTTCTTTTTATGAACAACAAATTTGTCAAACCTGTAAACATGTAAACTTATAAATTCCAAAAATATTTGTGATTTGCTAAATATCTTAAATAATTACTAAGCAATTGAACATGTAGCATAAATTACATTTTACTGATTTTAATTTAGAAAAATATGGAACATCCATGATAGTAAGATTTACTAATACTTATATGAACACTTATTATACTATTTTAAAACAAGTAACAGAAGCTGAACAGTATTATGTGTAGCTGCATTCAGTCAACCATCTTTCTCTTCTCTCGTGTTAATCACATTCAAAATATTCAAATTTCACATGGTTATTTAATGGGGACTATGGACTTGTGATGAACTACTGAAAACAGAAAGTGGTGAGAGCCAGTGTTTTGTGATACAGTACTGAAATACAATTATGTGCCTTTTAAGACAGATGATTTAGTAAAAATATTTCAGAACTGTCATTTTAAATAGAACCAAATGCTTAAATAATAAAAATATTCAACAGTATTTTTATATAGATCAAACACATTCTAAATGCTTAAATAATGTAACTATTCATGACAACTGTACTTTTAAATAGGATTAAAATTGTTCTGAATGCTTAAATAATATCAAAAATATTCCAGAGACACTGTCCTTAAATAAAAGATTAACTGTCACTTTAACTCAATCCTTGATCAGTTTAACTATAATTCACTGAAGACAAAGATCAGGCCTTATGCTTTAAGTCTTAAGTCTAGACTTTAATAATATTCAGACTTTAGTGTAATGCTATAGGAATGGCATTCCCCAGATCACATCCTGCAACTCTACAATGAAACCAGGATAAAGCATTGGCCAAATGGAGCAACACTGACTGTCAAGCTTTGGGTTCCAAAGAGGACTTCATAGAGACAGTGGTTTTTATTACCACAATCGGACTCGAAATCTCAAACGTGATCATATATAGTTTGAACGCAGAAGAAAAGAAGAAGAAGAATGTCGTTTCCTTAATATAAAGATTTTGACATCGTTTAAGTCTAGACTTTAATGTTATAAGCATGGGCACAGGTTATGTTTTTACATCCTGAACACTCCGAATCTAGTCTTTTCAACGGGTGCGTTGAGAGCAGCACTCAAACTCAGTCCCAAAACAAGACGTGTGTCCTTGGGGTCAATTACTCCATCATCCCACAACCTGGAAGAAAAACAAGAAAAATATACCAGTCCCCACTCAAAGGCTTGAATCCAATGAAATATTCTTTTTCACTTTTTGTGTAGTTGTTATCTGTATTGTTTACCCCTGAAAAACACAGTTAACTGAAATATGCTTTTAAACTTTTGGTGTAGTTGTTATCTGTATTGTTTACCCTTGAAAAAGACAGTTAACTGAAATATGCTTTTAAACTTTTGGTGTAGTTGTTATCTGTATTGTTTACCCCTGAAAAACACAGTTAACCGAAATATGCTTTATACTTTTGATATAGTTGTGATCTGTATTGTTAACCCTTGAAAAACACAGTTACACGAAATATGCTTTTATACTATTGGTATAGTTGTGATCTGTATTGTTAACCCTTGAAAAGTCAGTTTTGTTGAAAACGTTTTATCTTAATTGCGTGCTTTTGTCGTAATTGAAGGTATACTAATGCTCACTCAAGGCACTGCATCCAGGTAGACAGAGCAGGAAGCAGTTTGTTTAATGATTCACACAACATAGTTTATCTCAGATTACTTGGTGTTGGAAATATGGTTACGTACCATTTTGATAGGTAGAAAGGAAACCTGCCACAGTCACATAGGCTTCTCTTTATATGGACAAGGGATATTTAACATGCGCCATCGCACAGACAGTACAGCACATACAATGACTATTGATACACAAGTTGTGGAGTACTGGCTGGAACCAAACATAGCCCAATGGGTTCACCATGTGAGATCAATTTGATGACCCACTGCTCGACCTGTGGGCTACATTCTGCTCCCCCCTCCCCCACCCCCGAACAGACAAGGATCTGCAATTTATGAGTGACACTACGGGACTCACCTGGCACTGGCGAAGTACGGACTGCCCTCGGCGTCATATTTCTTTATGACCGGATCCTTCAGAGCTTTCTCCTCCTCCTCCGTCCACTACAACAGACAGAAAAGAAAGAAATGTTCAATCATTAGTCCAAGGACCTTTCATGCTTGGACCACTGAAAATGAAACTATAGCGGCCCACATATCCTCAATGATAAACTCATCATGATCAAATTCCAGCAAATCTGTCCACAATGAATCTGCACATGCATGTACCCTGACAGTGAAATAATTCTGGTATATGAATAGAACTCTTGATTTTATATAGAGAACAAACTGGGAGAAAACTTAGACAATAATATTACAGAGAGGGTAATTTTAAATAGGACCAAACATGTTCTAAATATTTAAAGTTACATTGTCGATTTACCATATTTTAACACTGGTTACTAATACAACTTATAAGCACTACAGTACCTGAAATACATTGTCAATTTACCATGTTTTAACACTGGTTACTAATACAATTTACAAGCACCACAGTACCTGAATTACATTGTCAATTTACCATGTTTTAACACTGGTTACAATACAACTGCACCACAGTACCTGAAATACACTTGTTAGCTTTCACTAATAAAGGATATCATTAAACGCTACATACAAATTTCGCTATTTTGTTCTAAAGTGTTCTAAATTCTCAAATAAAGGTTGAACGATACAGATAACATGCTGCAATTTACAGATATTCTGTAGAAAAGATTTGAGCCTGCATACTCACCGTCTTGCCCTCTCTCTCTCGCTGCTCCTTGGTGATTTGTGCTAGGACATTCGCCGCCTGCTCTCCCCCCATCACTGAGATACGTGCGTTCGGCCACATATACATGAACCGGGGACTGTGAAAATAGAAATAGAAATAGAAATATAGAGAGATAGGAGAGGAAGAATGGGGGGGGGTGGGGAAGAGAGAGAGAGAGAGAGAGAGAGAGGGAGAAAGATAGATTGAGAGAAAGGGAGAAAGATAGAAAGAAAGATAGAGAGAGAAAGAGAGAGAGAGAAATAGAGAAAGTTTTATTTATTTATTTAACGACACATTCAAAACATTTTATAAAAATGTATATCAGCATCAGAATTTTTATTATTAAAAAAAAAAAACTTAGTGGCTAGTTGACAGGGATTGATCTCAGAACAACTGCGTGCCAAGCAGGTGCTACTCTCTCTGATAGGCCAGCACATAACACAACCTTTGTTACAACTGTTGTGGAGCACTGGCTGGAACAAGACATAGCCCCATGAGTCCAGCATGTGGGACTGATCCAACAGTCCACAGCACATCAGCAAACGCTCTACCACTGAGCTATGTCCTGCTCCTCTGTCAATCAAGGTCAATCATTTCGTTCTAACTATAAAGACATTATAGTTAAATGACTGACAGATTTGGCAACGGTTCTTACTTGTAGGCTCTTCCACACATCCCATAATTCCCTGCTCCATAGGACCCGCCAATGATGACAGTGAATTTGGGAACTTGTGCGCACGCCACGGCTGTTACCATTTTAGCACCATTTTTAGCAATACCACCTGCCTCTGCCTCTCGTCCAACCATGAAACCTGGAATGAGAATATTAAAAAACTTCATAGGTGGTAAAGAAATAATTAACAAATTAATTTAATATTCATAATAAATTTCTATAACTCTGATTAACACAATGTCCGACTTTAAATGAGTGTAAAGTTACACTTCACGCTTAACATAATGTTACTTCTGATCACTGGCTAAAAGTAGCATCTCTGACGTCATGGTCCAGTGGTTAGACGTTGACTTAGTACTACATTTCGAACATAAATTTACACCCTTTTGTGAATATGGCCCCAGTTTATCACATTTGCCACTCTTTAACTGTATTTTTGGACCTCAGGTATAACAAAAAAAAAAAAAAAAAAAAAAAAAATATTTTTACACTGAAGTAGCTCCAATTTTCCAATAAGTGCACCAAATGAGCTACTTCCATTACCAGCAGCTTTAATATAACATGACATAGCACTGGCTTTAATACAAGTTAACTTGTACTTGGAAAATCTGGGGCACTTAGTTTACAAGTATACTCATATGTGGTAGTCTGACGCCACATAACCGTACACCCATGTGTTGAGTGCATCGTTAAATAAAACATTTCCTTCCTTCTTTCCATATGTGGCAGGTTCATTAAAATAACAAATTCACAGTACTATTTGGAATAAACTTTATTAATTATATAACTTAATTATTTTGCTGAACATTCGTTCATTAAAATATTTTATTAAAGTTACTATGTCTAGAATATCTTTATTATTTAAACACTTAGAAATGAACGATCCAGTCATGTTAGGTCTAACTGGTACACATCACACCAGACTCATTATGCCACTATCACTATCTAGGTCACATACAAATGCTCTATGTTAACACATGTTCTTTCACTGGATGACCTGCCTTACTTAAACAAAATGGCAAAATATTGTATTTAGTGTTTGACGATGTCCCTTGATAGTGAAAGCTAACAAGTGTAGTTCAGGTACTGTAGTGCTTGTATGCTGTGTTAGTAACCAGTGTTAAAACATGGTAAAATCAACAATGTAATTTTAGTAGCATTGGAATTTACGACTGAGTAAGTTTGTGATTAATGTTGCAAACAGAATTTCTTACCTGTTATGTTCTGTAAGAATATCAGCGGAATTCCCCGTTGACAGCACAGCTCTATAAAATGTGTACCCTGAAATAAATTGAACAGATTTTGTGATTTTCATTAAAGCACACCCACACACATATACACACCCACACCCACTCTCACACACACACACAATATCCACCCAATCACATCCACCCACCCACCCACCCACTAACTCACACACACACAGGCATACGGGTTTGTAACTGGTCTGAAAATATGTTGGCCCAAATTTAATATCTTATAGAAACAAAATGGCCGAAATCAAAAAGATTGGACGATTAACACCATTCTCTATCAATATTAAAAGTCAACCTGATAGGAATTTTGGTTGCATTTGGCGACTTGACAAATTCAAGTCCTGCACATACTACCATTCATTCATTCATTTAAAGATGCATTCAAGACATCTGCCATTAATGGGCAGAAATTTTTATTCTGGAAAGGTTGCACACACCCAGTTATTCTAATTTAGACTGTTATAGTTTGTTTTAATTACTCAAATGTTGCCATTAAAACCAGCATACAAGATGGGTTTTACTGTGTGAAAATCCCGAATTCTAAAATCTGGAAAACTAAATAATTATCACTATCAAAAATCACATCTCTGAACAACGCAGAGTCAAAGGGGAATTTTATATCAACAAGGAGTATGTGAATAGCCTAGTGGTGAAATTGTCCGTCTGATGTGTAGACAATCTAAGTTGATCCCTGTTGGGTAACCACTAGGAATTTTTCAAATTAAAATATCCGTTAATAAAAATGTGTTAAATGCATCATTATATAAAAATGTATCTACTTATCTTCAGTAAACAAATTTGAAATTTTTCATTTCCGAGAAGGCCTTGATAGTCTAGTGGTAATTGCACTCGCCTGACGTATGGCCGATCTGAGATCAATTCCTGTCAGGTAGCCATAACAGATTTTTATAATCAAAACATTTTTGACACTGATATACCCATTAATAAAAATGTGTTGACTGCACCATTAGATAAAAATGTGTTGACTGCGTCATTAAATAAAAATGTATCTACGTATCATATACACAAAGTTGCAATTTTTCATCTCCAGTACTAATTAAAGGGAGGTAACTTTACCTTTAATGCTGAGTCTGAAAAGAGGACCCCATTGTTTCCGACTATTCCCACAGGATAGCCCCAGAGACGTGCAAAACCTGCCAGAAACAAACACCTTCATTTCATACAGCGTCTAGATGTCATTATACCATATTCATTAGTATAGTTACTGTAAATGAACTAAGTCTTGCGTTATGAAAGTACTGTGAGTGGTCAACCATAGCCATAACTGCGTGTACAAAGTACTGCGACGTCAGCTTCCAGAAGTACATTAGTAAAATCACAATGTCATTGTTTTATAGCCGAGTTCAGTTCTTTGTTGTTTTAATTCACAATGCTATCCACACAGTAACGAGTTCAGTTCTTTGCTGTTTTAATCCACAGTGCTATCCAGACAGTAAAGTGAGAGCTCAGACCATGTGTTGTTTTAGCTTAAATAGAAAACTAACGTTCAGTGCAAACAAAAGACATCAAGATCTATCTATATATTGTTTTCTTCATAATTATTTTTGTGTTTTATTTTTAATTTAGTAATCATATTAGAGCAAAAATATTGTGATTGTTAGTTCATCACAGTTTTCACAGTACTTTGTTTCTCGCCAAACTTTACTGATCCACAGTATATACGGAAACCTTTAGGCAAGAATTCGGATAATTTATTTTAAAAAACAGACCAAAAACCCCAAAACAAAACATATGCACCTATGTCATTTACCTGTGATAAGATTTACAAACATTTAACTGTCATAACAGATTTCCTTGTGACAGAAGATTTACCTGTGATAAAATTGACCTATATGATTTATCTGTGATAAAATTGACCTATACGATTTACCTGTGATAAAATTGACCTATACGATTTACCTGTGATAAAATTTACCTATACGATTTACCTATGATAAAATTTACTTATACGATTTACCTCTAATAAAATTTACCTATACGATTTACCTGTGATAAAATTTACCTATACGATTTACCTCCGATAAAATTTACCTATACGATCTACCTATGATAACATTTACCTATGATTTTATCTGTGTTAAAATTTACCTGTGATAAAATTTACCTGAGATTTACCTTGTTATTTACAGGTGACGAGATATTTACCTGTAATAAGGGTTTCTCCATACATTGCTTTGAACTCGTCAAACTTGCTGCCATCAACAATTCTTGCAATAACCTGCAGATACACAAATCATTTTTCCAATGTAGACAACTCATTTCATTTTTATATTTAATAGCACACTATATACATTTTGAATCTTTCATATGAGAAAGGAAACTTGCCTCCACTACACTGTATTTACATTTTCTGACTAGCAGTAATTTATATGTACCATCCAACAAACAGGATAGTACATTCCATGTAAATTGTTACACCAGTTGTGGAGCACTGGCTGCAATGTAACCTGTAGAAAAAACCCAGACACATACTTCAAACTATATACATTAAATATGTCTCAAATTTAAATGTATTCAGTGATACCATAATAAATAATAAAATGTTTTTTCTTCTTTTTTTTCTTCTTCTTTTCTTTCTTTTTTTAATATTCAATGTTCAGAGAAATAGAGCTCTGTAAACCTGTGACATTATGTCTTTAATATGTAACTGATACAGACAGGTCTGCAATTGCACTACATGATAAATTTGTTTACCAGTACTTATTAAAAGCACAAAAGAACTGAGCTAAATTCACCTCTCTAACATCGAACGTCTTTTTCAAGTTGTCACCGACGATTCCGTATATTTCATCAGCTGGGTAAAGCGGATCTTCTGGAGGTTGTATTGTGACCTAAATAATTTTAATTTGTTGTAACAGTCATGTGACATGCATGTCAATTTAAACTGCTATGAAACACATTTTGAAAATATTTGTTCTGATCCAGAAATAATCATACATAATAAGAGTCATTACTGTTAGTGTGCATTAAAATACACCTACAATAATACTGAATAACAACAATAATAACAATAATTTTAAAATCTAAAATAAGAAAAAAACCAGACAAAAAAGCCTATGTAGGTTT
>JAUTBW010095044.1:0-17026 GCA_032361425.1 Peltospira smaragdina | reverse complement strand
AGAGACAGAGAGAGAGAGAGAGAGAGAGAGAGAGAGAGAGAGAGAGAGAGAGAGAGAGAGAGAGAGAGGGAGGTTTTTTTAAATTTAATGATGCATTCAATACATTTTACCTATCATTATGTGGCATCAAATGTACAGTTAAAACATCCAAAGTGATAGCATCTTAATGACACTGGACTGTACCTAATTCACAATGAAGAAATCACTCCAATTTACAAGGAATTAATTTTCAAAGGTCAATGAGACAAATAATTATGAAATAAACAGCAACACAATTAGCAGATTTAATTTCAGAATATCAATATGATTGTTTAATGACACCACAGCATGAGAAACGTGCTTGGGTGTCCAAGATTATATTTAATGCTAAAATTTCATGTTTAAACACAATACACAAGATATAACATACCGAAAGGCAGCTTGGACAAAATGGCTTCCTCCGTCTCCAAAGGTTCACTAATTCCTTGACCATTTTCTGCCATGATCCTGAACTCGTATTTAGTTCCAGGCTCCAAGTTGCGCACTGTGCACGTCGGCTTGGATACGAAGCTGCTGACCTTTTGCCAGCGATTGGTTCCCTCCTTCCTCTTCTCCACAATGTAGTTCCCAACAGGTTCTCCTCCATCATCAGCTGGGGGCTTCCAGGTCAAGGTCATGGACTCTCCATCCATATCCGAGGCAGTAACTGGTCCGCCAGGTGGGAGAGGTTTGTCTGAAATATATGGAACATTTATGTGAATGAGAAATTTGGAAAACTATAATGCTGAGTAATATAACTGCAACATATTAGATGCCTTGTTATATATTAATATTCAAAATGTCTATTAGACAAACCATTTGTAAGTGATCAAATAATTTGTATAGGTTTATCACTATATTTAAAGGTTTATTAATTATAACACATAGTACATCATAATATAACCCATTCACAATGTTGTCAAGCTGAAATTGTTTAAATACCTTCAAATGGAAAAGCTTGCACTGAAACATGATTTACAAACTGTTATGTATTTTTAAAATTAATTTAAATAAATATTTTAAAACACCATTAATTTTAGACTTGGTATTTCCACTTTCCACAAGCTATCTGGTTAAAATATATAAATGCTATAGTAGAACAATGATGATATAATAGCATTTATCATTTATATCCCATCACAGATCACCTTACCAAGAACATTGACGTTAAGGCTGCCAGTCTCTTGCCCTGATGGGTTCTTCAGTGTTAGAGTGTAGCGACCAGCATCCTCACGTTTAGCCTTCGCCACAGCCAGAATGGCAGCATTGTCATCAACCTAAAAACAATTACAATGGTAACATTAGAACAAATTGCCATGTTTGGCTTTTGACACCAGGAATGACAACTGTTATCAAAAACATCCCCAACTAGTATGTTTTGTTAATTAAAACATTGAAGGTATGAACCTGATATTGCCTTGTTACAAGAATAACACTGAATGATCACAGCTATTTGAAATTAAATAAAATGTAACACACATTTGACCAAACTAATACTTGAATCAAGATCTAAAACAAGGAAGATGGCTATCAGCCCAAACTATTTATATATATAAAAAAAAAAATCACATTTAATAGGACAAAAATAATACACTGTCAAAAACAAAAGCAAATTAATTCTAACTGAATAATTGCAAAGTATTAGGTACCTTGTTACATATTAATATTAATATCCATAAACTAGGTAGCCACTAGGAATTTTTCAAACTAAAATATTTCTGACAACAATATAACCATCAATTAAAATGTGTTGAGTGCATTATTAAATAAAAATATTTAATTTTAATTAATGTTTTTACCTTTATCGTAGTTCGTGTTGATTCCTCCACCATGTCGTCTCCCAGCATCCAGGTGGCCCTGGGTTTAGGCGTGGCTGTGAAGGGAATATTGATCTGGAACTCCTGGCCTGCTTTCACAGTGATGTCCTTCACCCTAGACATGTCTATCTTGGGTTTCTCTGTTCACAAAAATAAAATTTCTCTTCAGTACAAATACAGAAACATGTTCAGCACATCCAGCAAGATGTAGCTTAAAATCACAAGCATACTTCCAAAGAAGCTTGTACAAAAGGTACCAAAGTTAACTGCAAAAGAAGCATATACAAAAGGTACCAAAGTTAAATCGGATATAGTGTGTCTAGCTTTATAAGAATGTAGTAAGTGTAGGTTACAAAAACACTTATACAACATACACAGACGATTCAGGGTGTTGCTGTTCCAGTGACACCATAATTATCACAACCTGACCCAGTTATTAGATAGCAACTAAGGATCAGTGTACATATTTTAAAAGCTGTCTTGGCGCTACTGCATTGTAAAATATTCTTAAATGATGGTGGTCCATATCAGATTACATTATGATATCATCAGTTATGACATTTAATATTATTGTAATGCTAAGATAATTTTGATAATATGGGCATGGATTTTTAAAGCCATTTTAATGCTACAATATTTATTAATTGTCATAACTAGTAAGATTACATCAGAATTTGATGCAAAGAGTTGTCTTACAAGGACAGCTTTATAACAGCATTGAGCTAAGACAGTTTTGAAAATCTGTGCCCAAGATATAAGTAATCACAAACACAATCAACTAAATGATCTACAACACGAGCAAGAAGGTAACTGCCAGTCTCACCAGGCTGATCTTCTGCCTTGATGGAGTTGGTAGGCCTGCTGGGTTCTCCAACACCTGCAGCATTCACCGCTCTCACCCGGAACTGGTACTCCTCCCCTTGAAGCAGGTTTGGCACAGTCCCTGATGTCTGCCCAGCTGGTAGAGACAGGCATTCGACCCAGTCCTCTCCAGCTTTCTTCTTCTCAATAACGTATCCAGTTATCTTTGAGCCACCATCGTTCTTGGGTTTCTCCCATGACAGACCCACAGAGTTCTTGGTGATCTTGTCCACAGTGGGCTGAGGCGGAGAGCCAGCAGGGACTAAAACACAATGAGATACAGATCATTAATTCATTGGTATCAGTGATAGAGCCAGCAGGGACTAAAACACAAAGAGATACAGATATTTCATTCATTTGTTTTCAATGATGCTTTTCTTTTAGCTTAGCAAAATCTTCAGTGACTATATAAATAACTGTTTCAGAACATCCATAAAAGAAAAATACTTCTAGGTAATGGTATTTCAAGATGATACAATGATATTATTAGGGCATTTTGTAAACTGTTAAATCTGTCAAATATTTGATGTTAAACATTTAATGATTCTGTTATAGTCTTCAAACTTACCACACTGTTATATTTGACACACAGTGAAAAAACCCAGATTATGGAAAACCTACCTAGTCAGCCACAGATGTTTGATCCTAAAAAGATCTCAAACTGGCATTTAACACATCCTGTTGATACATACACAAACTACTACTTAATGATCTAAGAAACCATTTACTTAACATCTTTTGATTCCTTAAAAAAGGCTTACTACTCTTCCATGCCTTGCATTTAAAGGAAACCAACAGCTGAGACAAACTTGAGGCTTCTTTGTTCTGTGTTGTTTTCTTTATGTCCAGTACCCTTCCATACCTTACCCTAGAGGTAACCAAGGGTCAAGACAAAAATGAAGATTTTGCTATGCAAAAAGAAAAGCATCATTGAAAACAAATGAATGAAATATCTGTATCTCATTGAATGTAGATTTTTCTATGCCTAATACTCATCCACACCTTACACTTTAAAAATAATCAAAAGCCGAGAAGAACTTGAATACCACAATAATGACATGCTCAGACTTACAGATGGGGTCTCTGACAGTATGGGATGGAGTAGTTTTGCTTGGTTTGCCTGGTCCAGCTTCGTTGATGGCCGACACCCGGAACTCAACCTGGTTTCCCTCGACCAAGTTGAGCACAGTGAAGCTGGTTTCTGGGACTGGGTAGATACTGGCCTTCACCCAGTCCTTGCCGCGCTCTCGCTTCTCAACCAAGTAACCTGTAATATATCAACAGTTTTAGAAATGCCATACACATATGAATGTTTACTGTGTTAAATGCATTCTGCATTAACTTGAAAATATATCACTAGATACAGACAAGTCATACACATATGAATGTCTTATGTGTTAAATGCATTTTGCAAGTAACCTGAAAATATATCACTAGATAGAGACAAGCAATAGACATATAAATGTTTCCTGTGTTAAATGCATACAGTAAAACACAAAGTAAAAGACAGAGATATAAGTGATCAAACAAAGTAACACTTAAAAATATAGATATTAGATTCATTCCCAAATTTACCACTACAGTTCATTTATTAAAGATAGTCATCTTTAAATAAATGAATTACTGAAGCCATACTGGATATTTGGATACATTTACCATTTGATGATATACAGAAATAAATTAAATCAGTTACTGTGTATTTGTTTTAGCAAACTGATAATTATAATCTTAATTATAGTCATAATATATTATAATGTTAATTATAATCATAATATATTATAATCTTAATTATAATTATAATATATTATAATGTTAATTATAATCATAATATATTTGTGAAAAGTGTTTCTAATAGTTGGAATATCTGAAATTTAAGTTTTTCAAGTGCTGTAAATGAAAAGTTACCTTTAATTGGGTTTCCTCCATCTGATGTAGGTGGTTTCCATGTCAGAGAGCAGGAGAAACGGTCAAACTTGTCAATCTCAAGGTCACGAGGGGCATCAGGTGGATCTGAAATGACAAATTTAATAGTAAATAAATATATAAATAAAGAATATAAAAATAACTGGTTGTATTGAGACTGGTGTTAGGGCAAATTGTACTATATTGTTAAATAGTCTAAACTATCCAATATATGGCATGTAATAAACATTGCTATTACCCGTATGGTACAACATATAAAGGTACATATCAGTGTGTTAAATCTTACTAGAACTGTTACATTCCACCTGCAATAACAAATCATCACTCAACATTATGAATCTAAAACGATTTCTCCATTTAAACGAAATTAAGGATAATATATAGGAGACAAAACCTGATTCCAAATAATATACTCTCAAATATAATGATACAGAGTAACAAACATCAGCAATATTTTAATTGATTAGTTTAATTTTGCTAAAATTAATTAAAAGCTTATTGGTTGCTGCAAGTCATTATTCATCAATAAATGTGAGGAATATATTGTCTATACTGGGGTCAATAAAAAATTTGTCATCTTTATTTTGTAGGAAGCGATGCCCATTATATTAATTTAGATAATTTTCTTTACCTTTTGTTTTCTGGAGTTTTGAACTATCATATTTATACTTGAAAATAAACTATACTGTTTTATCTGATTAAATAGTGTTATATTTTTAACCTAGGCATGTTTTTACAAAGTTGTAAAATGTATGTAAGAAAGAGTGAATTTATTTGTTCATTTTATTTTGTTGCTAGGGTTCACCACCCTAAAGCCTTCCCCCTCAAACACTCACCAAATGGATTCTTGGCCAGCACTTTGGATCCAACCAGTGGTTCACCAACTCCATAGATGTTTTCAGCCTTGACTCTGAACTGGTAGGTTTTTCCATTCTGTAGACCCTTCACAGTGTGTGAGGTGCCGGTCGGCATGCCAGGAACCTTCTCCCAGAACGTCGAGCCCTCCTCACATTTCTCAATCACATAACCTGAAGATAAAATAAAGAATAGGGAATAAGCAAAATGAATAAATTTTTATTAATTCCTATATACAAACATACATCATGAAGCCCTCCCCCTCGAACACACACCACAAAACACCGAAACAAACAAACAGACAGACACACACAGACCCATTTTTTTTTTTAATGCACACAACAGAATTCACTGTCTATTAAAATATAGCCTTTTCAGAAGGTAAGAAATTTTAAAAGTATGATTAATGGTTAATTTTACTAATAGTATTAATATTGAAATGTGGATATAAGTTAGTCATAAATTCTGTTGAAAATAATCTGAACTTGCTTGAATTTAATATACATGTAGTTATCAATAAATAATGATATGACAGATCCATTACTATTTTTTTTTTAATAGTAGTGTCTCCCATGTCAAGGACCAATGGCAAGATATAGATTCACAATTACGTTCCAAACATAAAATTCTGACAAACCAATAAAAAAAATTATGTTATTTGTTCACCTGTAATCTCAGCACCACCATTGTCTTCAGGTTCTTTCCAAGAGAGTTTTACGGTCTCAGCTGTGATGTCTGACACCGCTAGCGGGCCTTCTGGAGCTCCGGGTTTGTCTGAAAATAGAAAGTAAGGAAATGTTTGATTTAATAATGTATTCAACACATCATAATTTATAATTATATCGTTCAGACACATGATTAAAGACCAATCACCCAGCAATTCTAGTCAATTGAGCATTGCCCAAAACGCCTGTATGGCCAGTCTACCCCTACATATACTAAATGTACTAACCTAGAACAACCACTTTGATGTCTGCAGTGTCTTCGCCATGCTGGTTTGCTACTTTGATGGTGTATTTCCCTGTGTCACCTCGTTCAGCCCGTGGAATGTGAAGTTTAGCCTGGGTTTCTCCACTTGTCATTTGTGGCTGTACAACAGAAAATACAAGAAATTAACTTCCATGTTTTATTCAGTTAATAATTTATATTAATCAACATAGGCCTTATTCACAAAATAATATATGTTATGGGTTAGAATGTAAGTGTAAATTTACATTTGATTAATGGCTGACCAATGGTACGATATAGATTTATGATTATGTTCCAAATTTAAACATACTCTCTTTGGTGAATAATGTCCATGGTTATTTGGGTGCCTTTATATATTTGGAAATTAAAAACTGAATCAATATGTACGGCTTGAAACTTGTCTGAAAATATGGTGGTTCAAAATCAGTACTTTATAAATACATTGTGGCCCAAAGCTAAATATTTGGGCAACTAACTCCATTATCTATCAATATTTGATTCCTGATACATATACATAAGAAATGTCACAATGATATGTATCAAATTGAAAATATCTATGATAAATTTAAAAACCAATAATAACCACACAAAAAAAAAAAAAAAAAAAAAACATTACAGAAAAACATGTATAAGTACTCTCACTTACTTAAGAACATTTAGAAAAAGAAAGCTATGAATTTACAAAACTGGTTGTTTATGCTACGTACCCTGGTTCCGACAGGTTTTCCATTCTTCGTCCACTCCACAGTCGGCTCTGGTGCCCCACAGATTCCCAGTTCAATGTTGAGGGGCTCCCCAGCCCTCACTCGGATCTCCTTAGCTCCAAACAGATTGTCCAGGTTCACTTTAGGGGCCTCTGTATAAATATAATACAACTTGTTGAAAAATTATTTTAGAATCACCTTTTAAAAGCAAATTTTATAGTTTGTAGTCCAGGGAAAATGGTCTGCACATGTAATGTACTTTTAATATTGTTTTGTAAAACTTCTTTGAACTAATTTAGATGGTAATAGAAAATAAGTGAGAGAAGGAGTCTTGTAAAAAAAAAAAATAAAAAAAAAAAAAAATAATAATAAAAAAAAAAATAATAATAAAACTAATTAGGTACATTATTTTTTTTTTTACCCAAAAAGGTGCTGTTTAGGAGTATTTATCAAAAAAAATAAAACTTTTATATAATTATGATGAAATAGTACATATCACAAATATCTTATGTTTGACCATACACAACCAAATAAAACAGAAAACAGAATATACCATTGTAGCCAGTCTCTTTAACTCACTACATTTCAGATGAATGCCCTACTACACAACAAACCTCTTTCCTATTGCAATCAGTACCAAATCTGAGGCCTTACTCACAAACAAGTGCAAAGTTACACTTAGAGGTGACTTAACTTTTACATCTGATCATTGGCTGAAAGTAGCGTCTTTGATGTCACGGACCAATGGTTACATGTTGGCTCAGTACTAAGTTTTGAATGTAAATTTACACCCTTTGGTGAATAAGGCCCCTGGAGATGATCTTGAAGGCTTACCTTTCATTGGTTTAGCAATTGCCGTCTTAGAAGGCAGACTGGGATCTGAGGGCCCTGCCTCATTGTTGGCAATCACTCTGTACTGGTATTCATTGCCTTCCTTCACCTTGTCATCCTTGTATTTCAAACCCTGGCAATGCAAATGGTGTTAGTATATATATTAATACAGGCTATATTATGTATTGTAAATTTTCTGAATATACATATAGAATACTACACAAGTTTTCGCTAGATCTGATTTTTACGACACGAGGGAAATTTTCATGATATCTGACCGAATGAAAGTGAGGTCAGATAAAACGGTTTTATACTACTGTTATAAAAGTTACATGTGATGACACTACAGTAAATATGTGCACCACACAAAAGCACAGACAGCTTCAACCCACCTTGACTGGCACTTTGTTGATTTTGACCCAGCGATTGCTCTTGGCGTCCTTCCTCTCGATGTCGTAGTCAGTGACCGGTGCTCCTCCATCATCCTCTGGAGGCTCCCACTTGAATTCAATGAACGTGCGGTCTGTGTCAATGATTTCAGGCTGGCTTGGAGGTGTGGCCTCATCTGTCAATCATAATGCTCAAAGTCAATCACAATGGTCAAAATTAAAAAAAAAGACTATCATTTTATTTAATTTACCAAATGATTGTAGCTATTCTAAAATTAAGTTATCTAATGACAGTTTTAGATTGCTGGACCAACAGTAGGTAATGTGGACACATTACCATTGTAGCTTTGAAGTGCAAGATCAACCACTGATGTCTTCAAATGATACTGCAAATTACTTCAATTTTATGCACTGTTAATTTAAAATTGCAATGAGATTACTGATTCTGAAAACCTTACCTACAAAAACCCTACTCACTTTTAGCTTAGAACAGAATCTGAACTACAAAGGTATTTTTTAATGCTACAAAAATTATGTAAAAATTCACCGTAATTAAATTCATATGTCAAATGTTCTTGACAGAAATCAGAACTCTTACCGAATGGTTTTTTGGCAGTTATAGGCTTCTCAGTCTCCAGCGGTTCACTCTCCCCATTCTTGTTTTCTGCAATAACTCTGAATTTGTAGTCATTGCCTTCTGTGAGTTTTGGAACCACGCACTTCTGTCCTGTAACATCAGCAACCTTCTCCCATCGGCCCTTCTTCATGTCAAACTTCTCAACACGATAGCCACTATGGAAAAAATTAATTAGATTTTTTTAAAATGACAAACTCAACAAATTTTTATTAATGGTTACATCAGTGTTGGAAATAGTTTTTTAATTAGAAAAAAACCCTAGTGGCTACTACATACAATCAATCTGAGATCAATTGTGCATCAGGTGGGCATGTACACTACTGGGTTATCAAGGTGCCCAAGGAAATGTTCTATTTGCAAAGTAGATACTACAGTACAGTACCCTTATAATGAGCATGCTTATAACGAACTACCGATTATAACAAACTGTTCATAAAGTCCATTTCATTCTATTCTCTATGTTATTAGTATGTATATAACAAACTACTGCTATAACGAACTAATACGCAGTTCATTATAAGCGTACTTTACTGCATTTTATAATAATTTTTAAATTAACTTTTTTTTTTAATCATCGTTAATTAATAAATTAACAGAAATAGAAACCTTGAGAATCAAGGTTAACTATATAGTGTCAAGAGTTAACTAAATATTAACTATTTGGACTATTCTATTTTTAACTTCTCTACTTCTTGACTGATATGTTTGTTCAGTTGGGTTATCTTAACAACTGTTATTAATTCTGAATATTTACGTTAGTTCATTTCCACCATCATCCTCTGGTGGTTTCCATTTCAAGGTCACACTGTCCTTGTTTATGTCCTTGACTTCCAGTGGTCCTACTGGCCGAAGTGGTGGTCCTGAAAAAGTAGTTAATATAAAATGTAGTATTAAATTTCAGAAAATGAAAAATAAAACATACCATGTATCAAATTAAAAATTACTTACACATTTACTGAAAAAGTGCAGAAATGAACTTGTTTTTAATAAATATTAAAATACCAAATATGATGGATATATGACTTAGAAATTAAACAAAAAATTAACCATTTTAGACAATTATCAGGTTAATTTCTTAACTTCTTAACTGGGGCATATTCATGTACTTAGGTTATTAATTGTAAACTATTTCTGGAAAAAGAAATAGCTTAATGGGTACACCAGGTGGGATTGATCCAACAACCCATCACACTATGAGCAGAACTACACTCTACTTCTGTGCTTCATTCTACTCTCAAATTCTGATTTAAGATACTATTGTATTATACAGTAGCATTTTAAACAAGTGTTTGCTGGTTACATCAATTGGCAGAATGAAAAACACTTTAGAAACAAACCTAGAATAACAACATCTATCATCTCTGAGTCTTCTCCATGCTTGTTAGCTATGCTAATGGTGTACTGTCCAGTGTCCTTGCGAACCGCTTTTGATATGGTCAGAGTGGATTTCTTTGGTTCAGTCTTGATGGTGATTTTGTCAGTTGGCTCAAGCTCAATATTGTCACCTTTCTGAAACAAGCAGAAACAAAATCCAGTCAGAATACAATATTCAGTGTTGTGTTTTAATTACTTAATGTGTGGTGGTGTCATAATTTCTGATAACAAATTATTGCACAAATAAGATGATTTCAATATAAGTGTATAACAAAACACTTGATTAAATTAAAATTCAGTTTAATATGCTATGCTACTAACATGTGTATTTCTTGTCAAAAATGTAAGTTAGAACAAAACATAAAACTATAACAATAGGAAAGTTTATTAACAAATTAGAGACTGTAACACCTGTTTATGTTTTATTCACAGACAAATGAAACTTGTTTGATTTAACTAAATGCCTGGATTAAAACTTTATTACAAAAGGTGACAGGGTTTATATTTTCCTATAAATTAAGTCTGTTGATAACAAATCCTGTTTATAAAAGAAAATCAAAAAAAGGAATAAACATATTAGGAAGTAATGTCAATGTAATCCAAACTGACTTGCCGGGTACCTTTAAGGGTTTTTTTTTTGTTAAAAGGCATAAAAGATTTCAACTTGCAATTTTAAAATTCAACTAACAAAGGGTTATTTGGAATTTTTAGTAACAGAAAGCATGCAATTTGAATTGATGAAGAATAAGTGTTTAATGACACCCCCAGCACAAAACAAAAAAGGTGGCAATTTGTATTGGCTGCAATGAAAAATTTCGATAAACCTGGTCAAATTATGGATGGGCAAAAAATAAGGAATAAATGTGATATTAAAAAATATATATCTCCAAGACATAAAGTGATGACTCATTCGTTCTTTAAAAATGAAGTAAAGGTCTGTTTGTGAAATCCTAGTACCTTGTGAACTGTCACATTTATTACAGAGATTAATTTCACTATGAACACATTCCTCACTAACCCACTGACAACTTTAAAAAGCTCAACTAACAACACATTTTATACCAAACACTTGACATTATTAAAACCCCACTGACAATAAATTTCATCTAAACTGGCTTTTTCTAAATTCTACTAGCAATAGATTCCTAACTGGTCTACAGCTTTGCTGACTATTCTGAAAGCTCTACTAATTGGTAGAATTGTAAAGCCTTATTCACAACAGAATTCCATGATACTAGATATTTTATTTAAAACTAAAAGCTCCAAATTCACAATCACTATCCACTATATTAATATTCCTGTATCCAATAATTGCTTTAGATATTTCATCTGAATCAAACATGACAACAATATTATGATATACACATTTTAATGTATACACAAACACTGGCTATACACATTTTATACCCACACACTATTCTACAAGCTCCTAAAATTATATGCTCCAAAACTATATTTGCCTCATACATAGCATAAGCTGTATGTTTAGGCTTACTTACATTTACTATAAGCTTCTAAATTTAAATTACAGCTGTACCACAAATATCACCCACACGACATATGGTACCATATCATGACTACCTTATGACATATTAGAATAATAATTATTTAAATGACAGTACATCTGCATGATATATATTAATATAAAAAGCAAGGTAGACACTGTTAAAGACAATATGGGATATAAAAATCATGAATCAGCAACAACGGAAAGCGGTGATCATCTTATCAACAACTTACCCCTGTACCTGGCCCCACAACCTGAAAGAATACAGTCTATTCTACTCACAAAACAAACCAAAGAGTGAAACACAATAAAGATAAATAGACCTTCATTTTTATGCTGTAAATGCCTGTAAGATGAAAACGTTTTAAATTCATCTAATTACTTTTTTATTAAATATAATTTGAAAACAGTTGTCTATTTAATATCAAATGACAAAGGTTTATTTAATATTCATTAAATTATATTAAAATATTACTTATAGTTACTAGACATATATATAATTATTTACTAAAATATTTTTTTTTAGAAACTATGGATGAACAAAATACTCATATTCATATTACATAATGTAAGCTACAGCATTAAAATGAAGGTCTTCATTTGCACGAATGAAAATAATTAAACCAAAATAAGTGCTGTGAAAAATAATTTGATTATTATGTTTATACAAAAAGGTGAGCAAGAAATATATAATAATATAAGAAAGTGAGTAAGAATATATAATTATGTAAGAAAGTGAGTAAGAAATATATAATTATATAAGAATGTGATTAAGAAATATTATATTTTAATAAAAAAGTAAGAATTATTATATTTTAATAAGAAAGTAAGAAATATTATATTTTAATAAGAAAGTGAGTAAGAAATATATAATTATATAAGAAAGTGAGTAAGAAATATTAGATTTTAATAATTTAGTCACAAATACATTGAGAACCATGCATGTATTAGTTCTTAAGTAAGTAAAACTCTTAGTTATTTTGTAAAGAACTCAAATGATATAAATAGGTTATATTGTTTTAAATTGTAAAAAAATATTACACACACTGTAATTATTACTTCTAATAACTGCAAACAGCAATTAAAAGTCACAGAATCTATTTTGAACTTCCCAAATTGTAATATATTTTTACAATATTAATATTATAGCAAAACAATTCAATACACACCTCAAAGCTTAAAATTCTAGTGAGCTTTTAGGGGAATAACAATAAACAAATTTTGGAGGATTAAAAAACAAACACCATTATACAACAACAAAAAAACTAATACAAAAATATATTTAGGACTAAATGATGAATCTGTGACTTTTATTAAATGCAAATAATGGAAATCATATCTTAAAACTAAATCAGAAAAAACTAAAAAGTTAAAAAAACTAGTGAGAACTGAAGAAAA
Organism: Peltospira smaragdina; assembly: GCA_032361425.1. Taxonomy (NCBI): domain Eukaryota; kingdom Metazoa; phylum Mollusca; class Gastropoda; order Neomphalida; family Peltospiridae; genus Peltospira; species Peltospira smaragdina. The sequence continues at coordinate 3,743 of JAUTBW010095044.1, read as the reverse complement.
AAAAAATTCTACCAAAAATTACAAAAACAACAACTCTTGCTTAAAACTACATATTAAATACACAACAAACTAAACAGTTAAAAGAAGGGTATAACTGTCAATACATCATATCCTGTTTGTGTTTTTTGAAGTTTTAATTTTAATTTGTTTCAACACCATTTATTTTCTCTCTTTTTAGCAGATATATAACAGAAAACTTAAAACAGGATATACATTTCATAGAATATTGCATAGAATAAAGAATTTTATATTCCAAAACATAAATTATATTTTCATATATTTAAAACATTTTGCTTGGAGCTAAATTTCAAATTAGCTTGTTAAAAATGAATGAATCTAAGAAATAAAGCAAAGCAAAACCAGTTAAAGGAATTTAATTACTTTTAAAATCACAAACTTTAAACTGCATTTTTGTAATAATCAAATATCATTTCAATTTTTGTTGTTGTAATAAAATAAAATAAAATTCCTTGTGTAAATCCTGTAATAGGTTGAAATCAAGGATTACATTCACATTTCACAAGCAATATTAATATATGATGGATTGACAGTTCAATAAATTGTGTACAGTTAAGGAAATTTTTTTATATTAGTATAGAGATACCTAATAATATGTTTTTAACCCAACACATACCAGAGGCTTCAGAGTCCAAACAGCCTTAGGACTGGGCTCTCCAATGAAGTCCACGGGCATGCTAAGCTCTTGTCCAGCCTTTATCTTGAGATTCTTGGGCAATGTCTGCCTGTCAATTCTTGGTTTTACTGTAAAATAAAGAAATATAAATTTCAAATATCTTTAAAACAGGATTCAGTTAAGATTGTTTTACTGCTTGTTAGCTGAGAATAAAAACAGATTAAATAATATTGTTTATGAATAATCTTTATGTATGATGTATTGCACTTTGTTGTAATTAAAAATAAATATGTGTTACTGAATGAGACTGAATTTTTTTTCATAAAATGTCTTATATGGAACAAGTAAATATCAAATGATAAAACAAAAAGTGGAAATGCTCTTGTCCTACAAGACAAAAAAAAAAAAAAAAATGTACTCTATAAATATCTGCATCATTTATTTTTACAAAATAGTTGCAATCTGTTCATTAGATAAAGAAGGCTGATGTATTATGTCTATGTTCCCCCAACCTCAGACACTGTCACTGGCCGTGTCAGAATCTGTACCGGCATGCAGAGAATATGTCTGAAACTCGTCGAGTATGTGGACACAAAAATATGTTTCTCTGTCCATGTCTCTGTCTATGCTATCCATTCTACTGACCTTTCCTGGCCCTGAGCACCGGAGAGGTTGTACATTCACTAGGCTCTGAGGGACCAGCTTTGTTCCTGGCGATCACACGGAAGTCATACTCCTTGCCTTCCTTGAGGCCTGTCACTGTTCCACAGGTGTCTGCACTGGGAACCTCAGGACCCTAAGTAAAGACACAGTTATTGATATTAATTAAATCCACAGGTGTCTGCACTGGGAACCACAGGACCCTAAGTAAAGACACAGTAATTGATATTAATTAAATCCACATGTGTCTGCACTGGGCACTTCCAGACCCTAAACAGAAGTCACAGTTATTAACAATAATTAAATAACTAAAGAGAGAACACAGTTGCTGGGCATAATTAAAAATGAAGTGTGAGATGATGCTTTAGTTTATTTTAAACCTATGTGTTCAGCATTTTTATTCTGTAATTTAGAAGTTTTTGAATAAATGTAACATTCAAGATAAAGATATTTTTTAACATAGTGAAAAGAAAAAATGTTTTAAATTAGTTACAAAGCATCTTTATATTGCCTCCACTACAAAAAGACAGACAGATCATAGCTAGAGTATTCTAGCACCTAGATAGTTGACCACAATCACACCATGAAAATATAGAATATGCATTTGATATATGGGTATAAATAATGTTCCAGAAAACCTGTTTCTTCACTGGAAAATTTAATTAATGACAGGTCCATATCTGAACCAAAACAGGTATAATGTACATGTAGCTTCTAGTGTTTGACTAACCTTCTTCCAATCATCAGAATCTTTCTCCTTGTACTGGATCAAGTATCCCTGAATGGGAGCACCATTGTCATGTTTGGGTGGGTCCCAGCCAATTTCCACATAGTCCTTGTCGTAGTCCATAACCTCTGGGCAGCCTGCTGGGTCTGGCGGATCTGTACATTAAAAAAGGTAATTGGTGATTTATTTATAATTACAGTACGTTAAAGTTTATTTTTCTAAATCTTATTTAATGGTTCATTTTGCACATTTTTATTAAGGGTTATATTGTATTAAGAAACATTTTAATTAGGAACATCTCTAGTGTACTGGGGTGCCAATATTGAACTATTTAAATACAAACATATTGAAACACATCTTACGGTTGGATGAAAAGTTTTGAGCAAAATTGTGATTGAATGCTGCTATTGGTTAGCATATAATTAAGCTCTTCTGATAACTAACTAGCAATTCTATATTCAAGACACAAAATGTAAATTATGAATGTAATAAATAGAAGATTTATGTCTATGAGGAGGACCTATAGAACAAAGTGGGGAATAAATCAGTAATCACCAAGGTAAATCACATATTTTAATCACATTTAGAGGACCTTTTAGCCTATCAGGAGATCCTATAGGAGAACCTTTAGAATAAAATGGGGGAATATATCAGTAAATATAATATAAAAAAATGAATATTCTCAAAATATAAACAATACATTGTGAAAAATACATCAGAATAATAAACAACTCTGACACATAAACAAAACAAATATACACACCCCATGGATCCTTGGCCAGGATTTCTCCACCACTGTCCAAGGGCTTGCTGACCCCCTCTGTGTTGATAGCTGACACTCGGAACTGGTAGCGATGACCTGGGGTCAGGTCAGACACATCTACTTCCAGGTCATCTGTCTCACACACCTTTTCCCATTCACCTACAAATATCAGGCAATATTTAGTTGTGAAGAATTGTTTTACATCACAAGAGTATCTTATCTTATGTCTGGAGGAGGTGAGGATCATATGGAAGTAATTGTGTATATAATAAATGACTGTTTTTGGAATTTTAATATAATTATGCCTCGAAACATTGAACATGGTCACTAAAGATTGTTGTTAAGGGATGAACATTGAACAAATTAGTTAAAATGGTTAATGCCATATTTATTATCATGATACAGAATAACATAATATGTATAAACAATATGCACTGAAAATTATTTTGATTTAAAAAAAAAATAAAAAAAATAAAGTTCACACAACAAGACTTGAACTCATAACTTGAACTGATCAGGCAAGGTTTGCCAAACTTTACCTGTGGCTGTGTCCATCTTTTCCACAAGATATCCAGTAACAGGAGCTCCACCATCTTCTTCTGGGACGTCCCACATCAAGGCACAGCGGTCAGAGTAGATGTCCATCACATCTAGAGGACCTTTAGGTCTGTCAGGAGGACCTATAGGACAAAGTGGGGAATATATCAGTAATCACCAAGGTAAATCCCGTTTTAATCACATTTAGAGGATTTTTTAGCCTATCAGGAGATCCTATAGGAAAACCAACAGAATAAAATGGGGAATATACCAGTTACAAAAACCTCCAAGATAAATTAGATGTCCATCACATCTAGATGATCATTTGGTCTGTCAGGAGGACCTATATAACAAAACAGGAAAATACAGGTAACAATAAACACCAAAATAAATTGTGGATTTTCATAAAATCCTGATGACCT
>JAUTBW010095033.1:0-10109 GCA_032361425.1 Peltospira smaragdina | reverse complement strand
CATTAAACAAAAATAAAGCAATATTTAGGCTAAACGTAATAAAAATGACACACTACAGTTAGCTGTACAAATTTTATTCTCATGAAAGCTTGGTGTTCCGCACACCACAATATCACAGTTAGTGTTTCACGTCTACCCACATAGCCCACAGTCGCAGTGGGTAATGTACCCAAATCTCTCGCTCTGGTACGCCGCAAAATCGTCTCTTAACATCACAACATTCTCTCTCGTCTCTAAACATCACAAAATTAACATCGCCAAATTCTCTCGTTAGTAAATTATCTCTTGTATTCTCGCCTCTAAACATCACCAAATCACACTCTTGTACAACGCAAAATTACTCGCTCCAACATTACCCAATTCTTTCGCATTTAAACATAAGAAAATTTTCTCTCGTGTACAAAATTCAAGAACGTCTGTACATTACAAGATGCTTTCTTTAAACATCAACAAATTCTCTTATATGCATATTGCCAATTCTCTTTCTTGTAAATCACCAAATTCTCTCAATATGTATATGGCCATTATCACTCGCTGATGTATATCGCAAATGTCACTTTTGTTCATCGCCAAATCATTCAGTTCTATACAAAACTCGCCGTCTCCAACACCACAAAATTATCTTACTCCTGTACATCGCTAAATTCTTTCAATTCTGTAGTCAAATTCTCAATCCTGTACAATGCAAAAATGGGACGGTGTATAAATAGAGACCGATTTTAATCTATGTTGAATTATATCCTATCTAAACATCACCAAATGGTCTTATTTCAGTACGTCATCGTTTTCACCTCTAAATATCGCAAAATGTTCTTGCTTCAAACAGTACTAAAATTGGTACTACACATAACTAATTTAACTCCTTTTCCACTGTACATTGCCATATTAACTCCTTTTGCATTGTATATTGCCAAATGCACTTCTTTTGCACTGTACATCCTCAAATTCACGGTCTCTCTTACCATTCATTGCCCAGATGTTTTCAAAACCAACTGTACATCTTGTACTCATCAGCATAATTATCCACTCACCTTTTGCACTATACAACAACCTGATACACCTTGCACTATACAATACCAAATTCACACGTTTACACTATACACTGTCAAATTAACTCCTTTTTACACTATATATTGTCAAATTCGCTTTTTTTTCTTCTTTTTTTTACACTTTATTTCAAATACTTGCCTTTTGCACTGTATATCACTAAATTCACTAACTTCGCATCATATATTACTAGATTACCCTAACGTGAACAACTACTAACTTTTCTATTCATTGCCAAATCCAGTCAACACGTTAACTTCATATACATCTGGTATTATCAATTAACTATACATCACGCAGTATCAAATTCACTATTCTCCATGCTCTATCACACCGACTATATGATGTAACCAAATTCACTAAACCATGTATTACAAACTTGACTATTAACCTTATTACCAATTTCACTATAAGATACTAAGAACCCAATTCACTATATCATGTTTCAAATTCACCATCATGTACTTCACAGTATTTTGTTAAATATAGCAAACTTGTTATTACTGAAAGCAATTCCATGTATCTGAAAGAAGTTGCTATTGTACATTGTATTGTTGAAATTTGTACTAATGTGAAATTCTTATTTTTCATATGCAATAAAATACTTGTGCACATGATTTGTCTTGTACCGTTTATGTTTGCCTCTACAGAAATCTATATCACATTCTACAATTTGACAATTTTTATTGTTAAAAAAAAACTATAATAATTATCCTAATGATAGTATTGTTACATTCTACTAAATTGCAATTTTTAAAATATGTTTTTTAAACTGTTTTTGATACCCTAATGAATTATAGTCTTACATTTGTAAACTTGTCTATTTGTTACCAGTGTTTATTATTAAATGGACATTGATGAATACAAGTGATTGGCCAATAAACTAAGTAACAGTTTACTCCCATGAAAACTCTCTCTCTCTCTCTCTCTCTCTCTTTCTCTCTCTCTTTCTCTCTCTCACACACACACACCACACACACACACTAGTTAATATACTCATCCATGATAAAAAATGGAAAGATTATTTGTTCACATTCAATTCACAATTTCCACATCCCACTCAGGATTGTCAGTTTTTTTTCAATATAGGTGCATGCATACATACATACATGTGGGTTTTAACATTTTTTTCTTCATATTTCCCTATAACAGCATGCGATGCATCTCTCAACAACAGTAACATATAATTACGTTTTCTATCAAAATAACAGCTATTTCACAACTCTACAACACCATGTTAATGGATTTTTTTGTTGTTGTCCTTCTTTCACCGTTTATTATTTTTATTTAGTTATGTGCTCCATAACCTATTTTATACAACTATTAATAGATTGGTAAATAACACAATATACATTTTAAAACAGATTTTCATATCGACACTGACAATTCATACAGCAAACACCAATGGTTTTGAAATGCAGAATTCAAATTTAAGGTGGTTTTATTAATCAACTTTATCATGTGTAGTAAGAAAGCTTACCCTCAAAGTTTTGCAGTCGCCACTAAAACATTTTAAATAAAAAGGCAAATTAATAACATATATAAGCGAAAGAGTTTTAATAATAATATAATTTAAAAATCCAAAATTACTTATTGCAAGAGAGAAAAAGGACATTAAAGATAGCTTAGCAATTATCTAAAAAGATTAACAAAAATAAAGAAATTATTGTTATTATAATTTAAAAAACAAAATAAAAACAAAACTGGAGGTGAAAACCTAACCAGCTACTGACAAAATGAGTTCAAATTATATTTTTATAATTTAACAATGCACTCAACATATTTTATTAATGGTTATTGACATCCGAAATTGAAAAATTCCTACCAACAGGCAAGTGCTTTCAGCATTAGGCTATCTTGGAGCCCCTACCAATTTCAGATACTAACTACAGAGACAAATCAATTTTGCACAAAAAACTAAATAAGCATCTACAATGCATACCTTTTTCTTTTGTATTAGTCAATTATTTTGCATGCATCCAGTGGACTAATTTTGCAACATTAACTAAAACTGTTAATATTCAAAGTAAGTGCTTAAAATCACATTTTAAAAGTATTTATTTTGTGTATTAGTAAAAGCCTAGTGTTTAAAAAAAAAAGTTTTTCAATTATCAATTTGTAACTAAATTATTTTATGTGTATCAACATGGACATTTAGGGCTTTTCTTAATTATTTTTTAAATCATAAGGTATATTTTTGTTTCAAAAGGTTAATGAAACATTTCACAATAAAAGGTATTACAAGTTGTGTATGGCCTTGAGATATCAAACAATTATGCAAGTAACCAGTAACAAAATGACGACAGTACTCCTTTTATTCTCTTGCAACAACCATTTCCAATGACTGATCTTGGGTGACAAAAAGAAATGAAATGCTTAGCAATGAAATTCAATACGTCCTCAAAGGACTGAATTACAACCTGTTAACTGTATACTTCTACCTGTTATTTTTTAATTTCTCCATTTTTAATCAAGGACTCCATTTGTGTGGTGGATATATTCCCGTCAAGGGTCCTTATTCACAAAAGAGTGTAACGTTACACTTAAACATAACATAACTTTGACGTCTGATCACTAGCTGAAAGTAGCGTCTTTGACGTCATGGACCAATGGTTAGATGTAGACTTAGTACTAAGTTTCGAACATAAATTTACACCCTTTTTGTGAGTAAGGGTCAAGGTTCATACAAGCACCGATTTATTATGGACAGGGGTTCTACTGTGATTTGGTTATTTACAATAGATGGACATAGATCATTTTAATAAACAAAATTACAAACTAGATTTATAATCAAAATGGGATATTGAATATTTTAATTTTATGTAAGATATTGCTGTATATATTTCAGTAACACCTAATCCTTTATTACATAAGAAATTGCAATATATTATCGTGCCAATATAATGGTGTTCTAGTCGTTTTTTAACAAACACAGAAAAACAAAACACTATGTTGATCATATACTATAATTTCTACTTGCTATTAATGTTCTTAATGACATCACCAGGGTAAGTACATGTGTGTATATAGTTTTAAATTTTGATTAGCAAAAGTTATAATAGAATATGTATTAGCAATTAATAAAATGTGTAGTTAAATGCGATGCTATACATTAACAAATTGAACTTCATCACTATTATTCTCACCCAAGAACAGCCTAGGTGTAAATGTTGCAACTCTCTCTCCCTTTCTCTCTCTCTTCACAGCTTACCAAAAAATTAGCAACAGACTACACTGCCAGTAGTTAATCTAAACCATTGCAACTGTAAAACAATTAACAGCTGCAACCACTATTACTTTATCTCCCTTTAACTCTATTTCCCACTTCTTTTAACGGAGATAAGATTTCAGCCGTCTTTATCCCCATGAACTTCAACAGTCTGTCTGTCCTTTATTCCTCCTTTTTTCAATCCTACGCGTTGACGGCCAATTTCGGCCTGCAGTCATAAGTTGTGAGGACTGGTTGTCCCTGGCAACGTGACACTTGTTAATGTGTGGAATGGTTCGATCACGTGGCTGCTGAATTATCACAACATGCTGCGTATTTGTGACCTGACCTTGACCCCAGGTGGTGCACCCGTATCTGGGTCAGTAGGTCACGTGACGTCCATAGGAATGATTTTGTTGTCTTTGTTGAAATTGTTGACAGAACTAGAATTCTCACAGGTTTGTCTGTAATAATAAAAGAATAAAATTTACTTTTGTTTTGACTGAAGAGATTCAGTGAGTATTCAATGATTAATTTAGTTTCATCTTTTTAAAATGATCAGACCTTCTAATTAATATTTTAGAATTGTGTAACTAACTGAAATTTTGGTCAAATAGCTAACTGATGTCACAACAGCTTTGAAAATTAAGTAACAGGGGCCTTATTCACAAAAGGGTGTAAATTTACGTTCGAAACTTAGTACTAAGTCAACGTCTAACCACTGGTCCATGACGTCAAAGATGCTACTTTCAGCCAATGATCAGACGTAAAAGTTACGTTATGTGCAAGTGTAACTTTACACTCTTTTGTGAATAAGGCCACAGATCTCTACAAATTACTCAACTGGAGGACTAACAGCTTTAAAATTATAATCGGTACTGCACACTACCCATGCAATTCCCACTATCCTCTGGAATGCATCAAACTCTTACCTATAAAACAACTCTTACCTATAAAACAACTCTCGCCATTCAAATAGCATTATATTATAGTCTGGGCTTATCAACATCTAAACTTTAAAGTTTTGCATGCACAGTGCCAGAGTGCATTAAAATCTTCTTATAGATTGTAAAACAATTCACGTCATTAAAACAACTATGTCAAGAATATTTGTATTATTTAAACATTTTGAAAAGTATTTATTTTGTGTATTAGACAATCCAGTTACGTTAACTGGTACACTCCACATCAGGTGCATTATGCTATCGCTGAGTCACATACTAAAGCTCTATGTTAGCATGTTTCTTCAGGGGAGACCCACCTTGCTTAAACAAAATAGCAAAATTTGTTATTTAGCATTTGACAATATCCCTTGATAGCGAAGGCTAACAAGTGTCATTCAAGTAATGTTGTGCTTGTATATTGCATAAATAACCAGCATTAAAAGATGGTAAATCAACAATGTAACTTTAAAATAGTATCATATTAAACTCTGGACTTAATCTGTACAAGCACAAGGCCTGGAATACACAAAATCTGACGTATGTATTAAAAAACAACTCACTTGAGAATTTCGACAGCTGAAGCGGGCGATGAGTATTTGAGAATACTCGTCTTGGCTGGGACGATTTTGTTGTTTGTGGCGATGGTTCTTGTGAGGGGGAGGGTGGTGATAGTGGGGGGGCCTGATGACAGCGCTGTTGAGAATGGTGATGCTGAAAGTGATGTGACGGGGGATGCAGATGATGTCAATGATGAACACATTGAAATTGGGAAGTTGAGTTGTAACACATTAGCTGCTGGTGAAGTTGAAAGACCGGTTGTTTTGTCTGGAAATAGAAACAAATACCATGTTAATTTTGTTACATTTAATGTGTTGTTTTACTATATTAAACGCATAATGCCACACTGTGTTGACCTACTTAATGCCCAAATAAAGTATTAATTGAAAATATATACATTTGATTTTTCCTTACATTTACCTTTTATAACCATCTACATAATTGCCAAATGTGGCATATTAACGATATATAGAAATTTTCAAAAAAAATTTGATGTGAAAAAACCTGGGGGAAACCCCGACCGTTTGGATCCCCTCATATGGTGCATTATTTTTTATCACGTAAAAGGCATCCTCCGTCTATATATACAGTTACCATTTGTATGGATTCTGATGTAATATTTTCTCCTTTTACCTCAAAAGAGTTCCAACATTCAAAAATGAATACAACCCCAAGGGTTGGTAGGGAATTCCCTTCAATGTGGCTTTATTCAATCAAAAATAAACTTAAGTGCAGACACTGCAATTGCCTATATCCAGTTATCAACACACTATATAATACTCAGTGCAATTATTAATTCAACATCAATTATCCAAAATACTTACTTCCAGATTTAGGTCCATTTGTCGGAACTGTAACCACTTGTGTTGGATTCAGGGTTGAAGACTGTATGACCATTGGTGCAGAGGTTACCACCGGCAATGCAGGTGTTGACAGAGGCAACAAAGATGTCTGTGGTGGATTATTCAGCTTTGCTGCACTAATTTTTGATGTCAATGCAGCAACAATTGAACTAGTCGAAGCAGAATTTGACGAAGCTGTCGTTACAGAGTTTGTAGCACCAATATTCGCAATTTTAAGTTGAGATGAATTAACAACTGCTGACACGGCAAATTCAGCACTAGCAGAGTCCAACAAAAACCGTGAAGCTTCCGAAGCAGAGGTTTCTTCGGTTTCGATTCCGGCGTCAAGTTCTGATGCCTGGAGTCTCTCCTGCTGTTCTCGCTGCATCTGAACGAGCTGTTCTTGGTGAGACTGGAAACTCTCGAAGTTGAACTCGGAAACCGGTGTACTCGTGGGTGAAGTGTTACCACTCAGTGAGGTGATTTCTGATGGTGGGGTCCTTGGACGAAAATGAGGACTGCAAGAAAATGAAATGTTTTATTTAATGAAGCATTAAAATAATTTTAATTATGGTTACATGGAGAAGGAGTGAGGGACAGAAAGAGAAACATTTTATTTAATGTAGTAGTAGTAGTAGTAGTAGTAGTAGTAGTAATAAAAAAATAATAAAAAAATAATAATAAAAAAATAATGCACTCAATGCAATTTTATTTACGTCTGTATCAGTGTTGGAAACATTATTTGGAAAAATCCCTAGTGCTTATCTGACAGGGATCAAGATCTGTTTGACCATGTGCGTGGTGAGTGCTATCGATATGCCCCTTTATTTAACAATGCATCAAAACATTTAAGAACACAGTAAAACTCATTTTATTTATGTATATGTAGAGGGAGAAATGTTCTATGGTTATATATAGAGAGAAATACATTATTTACAAGAAACATTTCATTTATGGTTATATATAGAATGAAAAGCTTTATTTCTTGATGCAATCAACACATTTTAATTAGTTATACGGCAGAGAAAGAAACACTTTATTAACAATGCACTCAACGTATTTTAAGGCTAATAACTAATTTAATTTATAATTAGACTGTCATGGCTTACTCACATCTTTTTCTCCCTGATGTAAGTAATGTAGTCTCCATGTGCCTCTGCATCAGTCAGGTCGAGTCGGTCTAATGAATCGTCCCATGGCGTGAAACCACGATCGATTATTACTCTGTAAAATAAAATATGCAATCATTAAATAAAAGCTAAATTATTCAACATTCATTAAACATTTTAGCATTTATTAATTATATTTTTAACAGGGCACAAAGCAGAGTATTAAAGTTACTCAGTGACTAGCCAGTGAAAGAAAAAATATACTAACCAACACAAGATTGTCACTCTCCATTCAACATAAAGTATTAATATTGATATTTAAACATAAAACAGATCAACAAATTAAAACACCAAACTGTTGTTTTGTCAAATAAATGTTTCTGTCAACTAAATGTTTCATTATAACAGAATCTGCTACTGTGACGCCATCATGCAAACAAAATATACTCGCCATAAGGCCAGTGTTTTGAGAAATAAAATTGCCATTCCTAAATTTCACCCGCAGAGGCGAGTATTTTACTCACAGCATTGCGCTCTGTTTAAGCATTTATATATTAATGAATCTTGTGCCACTAAAGCACTGAAGTTATCAATTCTGTGATACTGACCAATCATTTCACAGCAATAACAATCTCTAAAGATTATTTATAAAATATGCAATAATTAATAAAAGCCGATTTAATCAACACTGATCAAATACTTTATTAATTTCATAATAAATTCTGAAACAATTATACATTTAAGAATCCTATGGCAATAATGAATATTAAAACAATTTTTTTTTTTTAGATAACAGAATTAAAGCAACCCTGACAACAGCTGCTTTTGTTGTCCATTTATGGACCATTGCCATAATTCAACTGTTTATAAAATGTTTCACTAATAAATGAAATATGGTAGTTATGTAGGATACATTTAGTATTATGGGTAATTTCTACATTTGCAAGTAATACTTTGTTTTCCTGTTAAATAAGTCAAGTATGTGTGACAGTATGCTTTTAATAAAACACTCGACATACTTTAATTGACAGCTGTAACAAAATCTGAAAAGAAATTAGAAAAATGCCGTAATGTTTCACTGACAGGGATCAATCATTGTGCTACTGAAGCATCCTGAATTATGTTACTTCTCAAACAGCTTAAAATACACAACCCCTGCCCACTCCAACACACTTAGCTAGTTTTTTTTATACTGGAAACACAATATTACCTGCCACCTCTCCCTATTCTTCGTCGACCAAAACCGACACAGTTTCTGGGTGGAGGTAGTGACATGAGAGAAAACCTATATTTTTTGTCGCCTATACCACCCTCCTTGGGTGATGTCCAGGCAAAATTGCCCAGACGATCCAGCAAGGGCTGAAACGCAAGCAAGACAGGATATTATTGAAGATATAAATGTTTAATAACATCATATCATATCCAGTTACATGTAATAGTAGCTTGGTAATTATGGACTTGAGCAAACTGACCAGCTGCACATTTTGGAAACTGGTAAATTTTACTTTTTTATTTGGTGAAATAATTTAAAGGCAATGTCTGATTTGTTTATTTTTGGACAGCAACTGACCCAACAATGCAATGTCACAACTGTATGAAACACCAAATGTTAAGACGTAACAGTAACAGAACTTATTCTACTTAACAATCCCAGTGAAGTGTAATCTAAGGAAACTTGATTCACCTCCCAAAAATGTAGACAAGGATACTTCACATGCACTTTCCCTAAAGAGACTTTCTCATTATATAATTTGTCTATCAGAATGTGTAACGAGAATGCCTAAACTCTACTTGTTTAGATACTACACAAATTTTTTTAATGATGCAGCTAAAATTTTAAGGGTTATATAGATACTACAAGCTGGCATGATACTTTAATATCAAGAATAACACCATAAAACAGCACATCAATGTCCTTGATATGCATTACCATGGGGACAGTCAGGATTAAGTCAATTTTTTCTTTCTATGAAACAGGTATGGACGAATGTCCACAAATAATACTAGATCATATATCCCACTGTATTATCAATAAAAACAGTATCAATGGAATATCCACAAGTAAATGTTCTCTCATTTTGATTCAGTGACTCAGCTAGATCTTACATCCCTTTATATTGTCGACAAAAACAATATTGATGTAGTATCCACAAATGATATTGCTAGATTATCCACAAATCAATATACTCTATTCTGACACTCACAGTGTAGTAGCTGCAGTTTTTCCTTCTCTTGAAGGCATACGGCCCGTCAGGATCATTCTCATCCTCGTGATCGGAAGGAGACAAACCCTGCAATTCAATATTAACAATTAAAAAACCAATACTACTGAGAGAGAGAGAGAGAGAGAGAGAGAGAGAGAGAGAGAGAGAGAGAGAGAGAGAGAGAGAGAGAGAGAGAG
>JAUTBW010095022.1:0-10110 GCA_032361425.1 Peltospira smaragdina | reverse complement strand
ACATCTACTTGTACATATCGTCCACCTGTACACCTACCTGTACATATCGTCCACCTGTACATCTACCTTTACATATCGTCCACCTGTACACATCGTCCACCTGTACGTACCTGGTGACGACTTCAGGAGCCATCCAGTAAGGTGTTCCTACCATTGTCGACCTCTTGCTCTGTTCGGGCGACAGCTGAGCGCAGAAACCGAAATCAGCTGCAGAAAAACAAACCTAACATTAACACTCCTGTGTTATTAGGTAACAGGATCTCACTGACCCTTGAAATGTGTCTTTCGAAGCATGAAATTTGGACAGGACTGTTACTTCTTTAGTTTTATCTTAAAATCATATCACAGGAATCCTCAAATTTCACAAAAAATAATTCAACAGTCAGAAGGTTATATAAAATATGAATTTCCCTCCTATCTCTACATCTACCGTTACATATCGTCTACCAATGGTGAAAGTCCAGGGAGAACCCTGAGGTTATGAAGCTATAATGCTCCTTTCACATTTCATCGTAGGTTTGGCAATGTTTTTGGAAAATGTAGCTGACTGCTGACATTTGCTGTAATTAACAGCACTCAAGATTAACAGGAAAGCTTTGTTGTAGAGAGCTGGCAATTATGACAACAACTCACGAATACATTACATGTACATTTATATACAGAAATTTTGAACTTGGTTTTATACAATTTAAACTAGAGATTGTAGCTTTAACTGTAAATGTAGCTTTAACACTTACTGAGCTTGACGCTTCCGTCCATTCCCAGCAGAATGTTGTCACTCTTGATGTCGCGATGGATCACCTGATTCTCGTGCAGGAACTCCAGAGCTTGCAGACACTGAAACAAACAAAATTGAGAAAACAGTCAAACCTAAGAACAGTAAAGTGGCCATTAAAAGTAGGTAATGGTACTCAAAATATTTAATGTGTTCTCAAATTCTTAATTCAGACACCAGTTTCAGTAAGGAGTTTTCATAGATGGCTGTTCTTAGATTTTTAATTATGACACAAGTTTAAATGGATTTTTCTCAGATGTTTACTTTGGGTATATAGACACACACACACATATATATATATATATATACATACCTCCCTGGACACTGCAGCAATCTGTCCTTCATCCATGCATGTCTCCGTGACGACGTCAGTAAGTGAGCCACCAGCCAAGAACTCCATCACCACCTGTAGGTCCGAATTATTTACTGATTAATCGATTGATTTGAAGTGACAATCAATCCTCCCTTTCTCCATTTGGGGCCTTATTCACAAAACAGAGTAAATTTACATTAGAAACATAACACTGAGTCTACGTCTTAACCATCGGTCCATGATGTCAGAGACGATACTTTCAGCCAATGATCAGACGAAAAGTTACATTACGTGTAAAGCGTAATTTTACACTCATTTGTGAATAAGACCACTGATCTCTCCCTTTCTCCATCTCTCTTTCACTCCCTTTCTCCATCGGTTTTACACACCTCCTGCCCCTCCCATCTTTCTCTCTAACTCCCCTCTCTCTTTCTCCTACTCACCCAGAGTTCCTCTCCCACAAGGTAACTGTCCAGGTAGTTGACGATGTTTGGGTTCTGGTGTTCTCTCATGACGAGGATCTCGTTTATAATCAGCTCTTTCTTGGGCTGCTGTGACAGGTTCATCGTCTTGATGGCCACCTCACGGCCAGTTGAAACCTCGATAGCAATATACACTGTACCAGATGCTCTGTGAAAAAAGAAGAGAAAAAAAGCTGGTTTTAAACCTCAAGACAAATATAAATAAAAAGCTTCTTATAAACATAGCATTTTGAATATCCTTTGACCGACTTCCAGCAAACTCTCTGCCCTTAACAAATATGTGTGCACATGGACCTTGGTAGGGTGACAGTTGTATGAATGAAATTTTTCACACTTAGAAAAATAATTTTTTTTTTTTTTGACAATAATTAAAAAAAAGGTTCTCTGTCAAAAAAGAAACTGTTTATTGTATTTCTCTTCCATTTGATACTTGCATCAAGTCATTAATAAATAATATTAATCTTTTCTTAAAAAATTGAGTAATAAATGTCACCTGCAAATTTAGATACATGTAATGTTTAACCATGCACAACATTATATTAAATAATTTAACTCACCCTTGGCCAATTTTTTCCATTTTTGTGTATTTCCGATTTGGGTCACCCAGGGAGACAATTGTTCTCAACTTCTCCATGATCTCCTCATCTGTCATTTTCTTTTTCTTTGGTTTCTCAGCTTTGTTGTCTGTGACCGTGTCGTTCTGTTTAGAGTGATCCACTGGGCATGTGTACTGTAATAAAATATTTGCTCTAGTTTACAATGGGCTTGGGTACTACAATAAAACATAATATTTTGTCAACTGTGACAGTGCTTTTCTGTTAATCACACCACAATTTTATCCAGGTATTTGGCAGTGTAAGTCTTCCATGTGAAATTATAAGAAAACTGCAACTGTGATGTTTTAAAATTGTGTCAAAAAGTATTGAGTGACCATGCAACATCGTAGACAGTCGGTAGTAGGCTTGGTTCAATTTTACATTTACATGCTTTCTGTTCACCAGTTTAATAAAACAGACATCCAAAAAGCAGCAGTGGGGTGTGATTTCACTTTACTTTACTTTATATATGTATATATAACAGTATGTTGTTAGATTTTGTTACAAGTATGAGGTATACAGAATGTGCAATTAACTTAATTTTATCGGGTCAGGCAGCTATTGATGGGGTACTGTTTGCAAACAAATACTGATCTACATAAATGTAAAACTGACTTAGGGTATACACAATGTACAACTGACTTAGTTTAATCAGGACATAGATGATATAAAAAATATCAAACATAAGCGTAACAATTAATTTTATCGGGACATGAATGATATTTAAAAAATCAAACATAAGCTTAATGTACAATTGACTTACCTTTATTGTGACATGGATGGTATATAAAAAATCTAACATAAGCATAATGTACCACTGACTTAGTTTTATCGGGACATGGATGATATATAAAAAATCAAGCACAAACATACAATTGACTTAGTTTTATCAGGTCGGGCAGCTATTGGTGGGGGTGCCGATTCATCGTCATCTTCTTCACTGGGAGTGGGTGTTGACGAACTGTCTGGTTTAGCCTGAAATTTACAACGCAAATACATTGGTAGTCACTTTCTTCAAGAGTGGGATAATCTTTACGGAAACCCTGAGTCAGAGGTTCGGGCCCTAAAAGGTTCTCTAAGATCACAAATAGATTCACTATAGCAGGGTATATATATATATTTTTTTGATTAGCTAAAGTTATCATTTAATGGAAAACTGATTAGCAACTAGTATTAAATAGATTAAAATTCTGCTGCTGTGATGCAATACCAAACAAACTGGACTGTATATAGTGACTTATTTTGAGTTGTCATCAATTATCAAATTAATAGAAGAAATCAGTAAAAAAGAGCTACTTCAAATAAAATATATTTAAAAAAAGAACATAGTATGCCATTATAACAGAACCTATATCAGAAAATTGTAAATAAATTTTTTAAATATTATAAATATGTTCTGGAAAATACTATGTGAAAACAATTATATTTTATTCTTTAAAAAATAAATTTTGAATCTTACCATTGTCGGGATTAATCCTTCAGAAAGTTTATCTGACAAGTTGGATTTCACCGAATTACTACCTGAAAAACAAAGTGTAACACCACAACATGAAAGAAAATACACCTTATATTTCAAGTAACAAATAATACATATAATAATTAAAGGAAGAAGGTTATCTGGGCAGAAAAAATGCCTGACTTACAGGAATGAATGAATGAATGAATGAACGAATGCTTAATGACAGCCAGGGCTTACAGAATGTGGTGGCCAGTTGTGGTTCACTAAATAATTAATAAAATAGCATTTCAAGTGAATTTTTAAATCTAGTGGCCACATGGCAAGCTTTTTTTTTCTTTTCAGGAACCTGCAGGACACCCTATTAGAGAACACAGACCAGCTAATATTCAAATCGACTTACAGGAATGAATGAATTGTTTAATGACACACCAGCACAAAATGTAGATCAGCTACTGGATGTTACAAAAATGAATTGACTTACTGGAAGGCTTCATCATGAACTTCGACTCATTGGTTTCTTTCGACGACTTGTCATAGTAATTGAGTACATCAAGCACTGCCTGTGGGTTTTTCTTCTGCTCCCACTTGGAAATATTCGAGCTCTGCAGCAGGCGCGCCCATGATTCTGGCATACCCTGAAATAAACAATCACTCATTCACAGTAATTATTATTATTATTATTACTATTATTATTAGTTTAAAAAAACTAATAATAATAACTAAAATAATTTTAAAATTTAATAAAACATTCATATGCAATATTTATTTACAGTAATCAGGCCTATTTAAAACACAGTAACAATAACAATTTTAAAAACTGAATAATGCATTCATTTAGCATACACAAGTGCTTCGATAGACTAATGGTGAATAATTAAAAGGTTTTTGATACCCATATAATTGTTAACAGAAATATGTAATTGTTTTTAATCAGATAACGTTCGCATTCCGACTCTGGCATAGCAGTGGGTATCTTTTCTCACCATCATAAGGGTCCTTGCATGATTCCACGTAACTGCTAAGAGAGCGGGACGTAGTACAGTCAGTAGAATTTCCACTTTCAGTGCAATGAGTCGTCAGATTGTTTCTCCTTGGTGAACCCAACTGATCTATTTCTCATTCCAACCAGTTCCCTTTGAATGGTATATCAAAGACTGTGGTATGTGCTATTTTCTCTATGGGGCACTGCATATAAAAGATCCCTTGCTGCTAATTGGAAATAGTCCATGAAGTGGCAGCAACTGGTTTCCTCTCTAACTATGTACATGGTCCTTAACCATATGCCTGATACCATATAAACATACACCAATGTGTTGAGTGTGTAGTTAAATAAACATTTCCTTCCTTCCTTCCCTGTAACTGTTGATTGTTTTTCTCTCTCTCTCATTTTGATCCAAATTTATTAATTTAATAAACTCGTTCTTAATCTGTGAATACTCACTGTGAATTCACCAGTGTGTGGGTCAAATCCAACATGGACTGTGTGTTCAAAGTTGGAAGGCGCGGAAATGACTGGTTTTTCATTCTCCTTTATCTTAGTAGTCTTGCCACCTGTGAAGAATCAAAACAACTGATTAATGAAAGCTCCTAGAATCGAAAATCAAAACTTGCTGCATTTTTTTTCGAAGCATTATATTTAACAAATCACTCAACACATTTTACTAATAGTTATACTGACGTCAGAAACATTTTGTATTTATTTTGATTAGCAAAAGTTATCATTTAATGGAAAACTGATTAGCAACTAGTATTAAATTATTCAAAACTTTGCTGCTAACAGTGATGCAATACCAAACAAACTGGACTGTATATAGTAACTTATTTTGAGTTGTCATCAATTATCAAATTAATAGAAGAAATCAATAAAAAAGAGCTACTTTAAGTAAAATATATTTAAGAAAAGAACATAATATGGCATTATAACAGAACCTATATCAGAAAATTGTAAATAAAAATTTTAATATTATAAATATGTTCTGGAAAATGCTATGTGAAAACAATTATATATGGTTCACTGACATGGATTGATCTCAGATCGACAGCATGTCAGGGAGGCGCGTTAACCACTAGGCTACCGAGGTGCCCAAAAATCTGAAGCAATGCAATTTGTTAACAGAAAAAGTGTTCACACGACAAGGACTCATCCCCCACAATATCTTGATTATTTATTTATATTAATTTGTAAATAAATATGTAGTGCTAGTTAAACATGATCATCGATTAGTATTAATTAA
The DNA here is from genome assembly GCA_032361425.1 of Peltospira smaragdina. Lineage (NCBI taxonomy): Eukaryota > Metazoa > Mollusca > Gastropoda > Neomphalida > Peltospiridae > Peltospira > Peltospira smaragdina. Next base: position 4,251 of record JAUTBW010095022.1, on the reverse strand, counting down.
CAGTATGATTTCATGGAAATTATGATTTCTGGTAATGTGCAAAAAAAACTATGGAACTGACCTTTAATTTCCCATGTTTGGTCAATAAATAAGTCAGCAATCTGTAACAGTATGCGCTTAATAGTAGTGATATAGGTAAATAACCTTTGGGTGTCCTGGTTTTCTTCTTATCTTCTTTGGCATCTGGTTCCCGTGGTAGCGGCTTGTTTTCCTGAGAGTGAGAAGACTCCCTGTGAAGAAAAATCAGACACAAATATTTTTTTAAGTTTCAAGGCTAGTTCCTGCACTGTGACTTTTAGAAACCCATTAACAAATCCTATTTTAATTTTATGTTTATAATTGTTACTTTAAAAAAATAAAAAAACACTTAGATATCACAATTTAAAATATTTAACAAACATTAATATTCATTCTATGCAAATATATCTACTTAATGGCCAAACTAATTATTAATTGAAAACATATACATTTGATTTGTCCTTGAATTTACCATTTATAACCATCTACTTAATTGCCAAATGTGCATATAAAAAAATATATAAAAAAAAATTCTGAATTATTTTGACGCAAAAATCGGAAACAAACAACAGCCATTTGGATTCCTGAAGTGTGACGTATACACCACCTGCCAGTTTCGTCCTCCATCTTGAAATATCTAAAAATAGCACAAAGTTCCCAGATTTTCAACTAAGATCGTAAAAGGGGCATATTTTACATGTTAAATGGTCATTGTAAAACCCACCTGGTTAGGCGTTCTACTTCTTCAAATAGCCTGAAATTTTCACAGTGGATAATTTAAATGATGTATCATTAGAGACCTTTCGATAGTGGAGTTCAAGTGTATTGAAATCGTATTTAGCTTTGAGGAAAATATTCATGTTAGTTTCGTCTGCTTAGGCAAGGCTTTGCATGAGTTTGTCGAAAAAAGGGGCGATAACTCGAATGTGAGGACGACCTCAATGCCCTTATATGGCAAACTGGTAAGTGGTATTATTTTGAGTCACATGACAGGCATCCCCCCCGTCTAAATATACAGTCACAATTTTTGTCCATCAATTCAGAATAAATACGAATGGTTCCAATGTAATATTTTCTCCTTTTACATCGAAAGAGTTCCAACATTAAAAAATTAAAACAACCCAAAGGGTCAGCAGGGAATTTCCTTCACTGTGGCTTTATTCAAAAGTTTTAGGAGATACAATAATGAGGTTTGTAATCGAAAATAATTATACTTTTCATTTATAATAAGTATTTAGGGAAATAAAGACCTCTATTTCGTGGCATTATGCCTTTAAAACGTGACATCACGTACCTGGCACTCTCGAGACGCACAGGGGGCGCTGGTGGCTTGTCAACATCCTCCGACATGGTGGCTGACTTTGTTTTAGCTTTCACAACACAGGTTAATGATCTGAAATAACATTTTAAACATTATGATCAGATAACGTTTCAGTATAAATATATTTAAAAGTCAAATGTTACAATAACTAAAATAAAGTTGCCTATTTTTGGTCTTTATTCAGTTATAACTTTTAGTCTGATTTTAAGTTACCACTCTGTTTCTTTCTTTCTCTCCCTGTCTCTCTCTCTCACACAAAATATAGCTAAAACACCCAAATCTTTATGTGTAGCATTAGCATGAAGTCATTAGACATGACAGATATGACTCATAAAAATATACAAAACAATAATATTAATAATAAATATGAAAAAAAATTGAAGGAAAAAATAATAATTTTAAAACTAAGCCTGGCTATATGTAGGCCTACATTACAAATAATCCCTTGGTTAATTTTTTTTTTTCACTTCTCACTCTACTGTAGATGTCTGAGACTCCAGTAAAAGGTAAACTGCGATCGCTTATCTTCTTTCTCGGCATGACATCATGATCACAGATCAATGCGATGAATCATTGACAGGTCTTTGTTTTTGTTTGTTTCGGCGATATAAGACTTACTTTCACGCTAATCAGGCACAATGTAACAACTAGTATTTAGAATAAATATCACCTCTTACCTCTGCCAAGCGAATTTGGCTAAATTATTCTCTACAACTTCATAACTCTGTTAAATATCTATGCCGGTAATGATACCACTCACAAAACGTAAGATGGCTGCATATCTCGAGATTTCTCGGATTGTACGAGAATTTCCACAATGGTCTCACACCACAATTATTATTATTATTATTATATTCTAAACTAAAAATATTATTGGTTTGAAAGTTCTTTCAAAGATACGTGTTATATGTAATTACATAAAATAGTAAAATAAAATTATTTCATTTTATTATTAATATAAAATTTTCATTAAAAAAATTAAGAATATTGAAATTATAATGTACCTACTTAAACACTTCTAAATACTTAAATCAATAAAGTGCTAGCGTTCAAAACAAGATATTAAAAAAATTTAAAAAATATAATAAATAAATAAATAAATAAATAAATAAATAAATAAATAAATAAATAAATAAATAAATAACTAAATAAATAAATAAATAAATAAAACAGAGGTTAAGCTAAAAGAAACCGTATGTGATGGAAATAATTTGTTGTTCCAGTAATTGCTTTATACTGTAGGGTTGGTCAAATCACTATACATTTAGTGATGTGAGGGGGGGGGGGTATGGCCAGTTACACTGTTAAACATGAATCCAGGTGAATTCTTCAGTCCTGATGAGGTTTCACTTTGAATACTATTAACATAATTCAAAATGGCGTCCAAAATACCAACCTTTGCTCGTTGTGGCTTATTTTTACAAGCAGACTTCAACATTTGACGGAAAACGTAATACTTTATGAAATCAGCTATTCGAGAGATACAATAGCTTCAGATGCGTCAAGTGAAAACTGATGGTGATCTGATTTTCAAATGAGGAACTGCGGCAATCCATTAGAAATGCAGTGAAACCAGAATAAGATTTGGGTGCTGATATTAATGTTGTACTGTCTATTTTCCTGAAACAGAATGTTGTGTTCAGACCTCAAATAAAAGTTGTTTGCAGATTTAGTAATAGAAATCATGGATAATTATTGAATTAATCATTCCTGGATGCTGAGAAGCAGGTTTTAGTCATTTTAATAAACAATGTGTAATTAAATTTAATAGAGATTGCTTCTGCCTCGTGATGGATACTGCAGATTATAAATTAATTTCTTTTAAAAGCCTATTGGAAGAGGGAAAAAAAAGGCAAATAAAATTATAAAACGATAGCCGTCATTTTGAACTTTTAATTAATAGAGGGGTCAAACAAGATCAGAGGTAAAAAAATTTTTTAAAAATAAATAAATAAATAAATAAATAAATAAAATAATAATAATAATAATAATAATAATAATAATAATAATAATAATAAATAAATTGATACGGCAAATGACTACGAACATATCAACATCGTTACTGTCGGTTACTTCACTTTGACCTGCAAAAGTGACCTAGATTCTAACTCTTATTAAAATAGATTTGGCGAATATGATTTCAAATTGGCGAAAGAATTTGGAGGTTGGCGAAAGCAAATTGGAACCTAGGGCTGGCCCTGGGGGAGGCATTGAAAAAGCTAAAACCTATAACCAGAATTATTTAATTTAGTTGAACTCTGACATTTCAAAAATACTATAAATTATTTGAAGAATATTACTTTCTAAATTATGAAATGCTACCAAATGGCAGTCGTAACTGAAAAAATCGGGACTCACCTTTAAAAACAAAAATTGATTAAAACTTTTTATATATATATAACTTCCAGCATATTTTGTTCATTGTTCTTTTAATTTGTCACTATTAATCTTAAATTTCTGTGTAAACAAATCGATCCTGATAAAGAAATAAAAACTTGTCAGTAATGAAAACACAACTCTGCTTGGTATATCGGTCATTCAAAGCATAAAATCATACAGTATAACTTTAAAACCAATTACGGAAGCATCTGTTTAGTTTCTTACCATTGTGTATTTAGTTTATTTATAAACAGTTGTTTTCTTACCATTTTGTATTTAGTTTATTTATAAACAGCTATACTGTAATTAATCAATGGATACATTTAGACTACATGTGTGCAAAATGGCAGGAATTACATAACATGGTGGGTTACTTTGGAGCAAATAATTTTCCATTACTGATATTGTTACACCTTTTTGTATACTCATTTGATATGAACTTATTTATTTGTTGGTTGGTTAATTATTATTATTATTATTATTATTATTATTATTATTATTATTATTATTATTATTATTATTATTATTATTAT
>JAUTBW010095011.1:0-10110 GCA_032361425.1 Peltospira smaragdina | reverse complement strand
TGGTATAATCTGCCAGCTCTGCACCTGTGCCTTGTACCGAACGAGGGAGAATGTCTACTGGACCAGTTCTAGTCAGGTTGAATCCCTCTGCTGGTCATTTTCCATGTTGTATCAAGCCTGAGCCTGGTACATCAAACAGCAAACCTCTTAGACGGTGTAAAGTACACAAGGACAGTGGTGAGAGAAAGGAAACAAGGTATGAGTGTGAAGTGTGCATGGTGCCCTTGTGTATTGAGCCCTACTTTAAGAGGTTTCATACTCTTCGAGACTACAGACTTCCAGCAGAGGAATGAAGCTGTACCTGTATATACTTCTTCTTTTGAACATGATATACTTTTTTCTGAATCGTCTATTTTATAATATCTTTTTACTACCTTTAAACTGAAAATGTTTTACATACTTTATTGATATGTATTTTATCCCACTGGTTGCCATGGTAACAGATTTCTAAATGCAATTTAGAAAATGTAATTAAGTCAAAGATCAACTTATACTGTATGCACATATGCAATATAAAGAATAATTAGTAATAAATTAAGTCATAATACAATCTGCTGCTAATGACATTTACAAGGGAAAAAAGTTGAAATTACGACTTTGGGTCCTTTTATTTCACAGCTGTTATTGACCCCAAAAAGGCATTTTTCTCCTGTCTAAACATTTTAAATGTGGTTCTACGGTCAATAAAGTAACATCTTCTTGCATTATATTATTTTTAATTATTTTCAAAATATTTTTTATATGTGTTTTTATTGAAATAAAGTAATTTAACACTTTGTACATGTTGCCATGGTAACGCATTTTTCATTACCTATGTAAAAATGCTATCATATCATAGACAATTTATTTACATATAAGCATCTCTAATTTAATTCAGGTATCTCGAAAGAAAAGCAAGATGTCATCAAAAATATGAGACAGGTCAATTTCTGTAAAATTCTCCGGAAAAAATGCAGTCTGATAAGGGTTAATATTGGCTGTTGAAGGTAGAATAAGTATTGATTTTATTGCATTTATTAATGATGCATAGTGTAAGAAATTGTAATATGGTTTCAATACAGAATACATAGAATTTTGGCTACAAATACTTTTCTTTATACGATTCATTACATAGACTCAAACAAATGTACTTTTTGTGATTATGAACCGGAGACATTACATCTTTTTTTATGACTGCAATGCAGTAAGAAAACTTTGGATCAATGTTGAAAAATAGATTTTTGAAAAAAGAGGAAATATTACAACACTTAAAAAAGAGGAAATTATGTTTGGAATTTTGGAAGATGAACAAAAATATACTGTAAATATACTGCAAATATACTGAAAATTCTTAAGAAAGATATGCATATAAATGCAATAAAAATATTTTAAGAAACAAATTTCTAGTTGAAAAATATATTTACTTAAGAAATTTCCATATAACAAATTCAGCAAAAATTGGGATCAATGGATCTGGGGGTAATAAAAATTAATGATTAAAATAGTAATAAATTATTTTTAAAAAAGAAGACGAAGAAATCATTTCACATATAAGAATTCCTTTTATTTTATTTCATCTTTCTTGTGGATAAAAAAAAAAAAAATTTCAAAGCAGCCCCATCAGCTATAACCAACCCTGTGTGCTGGGCAGGTTAAAATAGGTAAAAATATTTTCAGATTTTCTGCTTCAAAAGATAGATTCCGTAAAAGAACAGCAAGCTATAAATTAAAAACAAAATAAAACCATTGCTTATCTGTAATGGAACTTTGGGAGGGGAATAAAATGCATCCATTAATTATTGCATAGATTCGTTTGTCACATTTTTCGCATTAGTTTCTTAATTTACAGTAGTTGGTTTTCTCTGTTATGACTCTGAACACATATGTCAAATAAATTCAACCAGTCACCATGCCAACATTTTGGTCACATTGGCGACCATTTTGGTGCACATCCAGTGCATCTACTGTGCATTCCCAGACAACTGTGTGTGTTTTTTTTTTTTTAAACATAGTTACAAATATTTATTTAAAAATGTGTTTTTCTTTGGGTGTTTTTGTTTGACAGTAACAGTGGAACAACACGATCACTTTCAGGAATTGAAATTTACTACTGGTATATATGGACTACACAAAATGGATTGGGCACAAATTATTCAAATTACGAGGTTACCAATTAGATGTGTCCAAGTCAGTTACGGCGGGAGTATAAGATAGGCTTAGGGGTCAAAACCATATTACTAAAATTAAGTTGGGAGAGAGACAGAGAGAGAGCACGATATGGAGGGACAAATGGAATGAGGGAGAGATACGGAGGGAGGAACAGTAGGGTGGGATGAGAGAGGGAGGGACAGACACAGACAGAGAGAGAGGTTTAAAACTTAAAAACACTTTATTCTGTTGCTTTATTTATTTTACTTTATCCTACTTTTTATCTTACTTACTTACAGTACCTGTCTACTTGAATAAAGACCACTGGAATTGGTTTTGATCAGACTGAGATGTTGAATTATTGTCCCTTACATTATTCATTATGTAACAGCATGAAAGTAAAAACTAAAATGTAGGTTGTTTGCACTGAATCACTCTAACTGCATAATTATAAACAATAATTTACACAAATATATGCTTACTTGAAAACTAAAGGGTCTGTTGCTAATATTTTCTGATTTTCTTCTTCAAAAGACAGATTCCGTAAAAGAACAGCAAGCTATAAATTAAAAACGAAATAAAACCATTTTAAAAGATATAGTGAAACCAACACAGTTCAAACAATATTTTTATATTGGTAACACTAACAGCGATTTTAAATGTTATAAAAGTAGAAAATTCTTAATTTTTTTAATTGTTTGAATACTGAATGTGTGTGTGTGCATGCATGTACGTGAGTGCGTGCTTGTAAACATAACAACAAAAGACTAAATATTTTGACTACCGATACCTCACCCAGCATTACAAACATAATTTCTCTGTTTACTGCTAATAATATGTCTCATTTAATTCAATTTAACCCTGCATTTTTGCAATGAACATCTAGTAGGCCTATGTGAAAGTGATGAACCAGAAATGGTGACTCAATTATTTGCCTTTAGAAATATTTAGAATGGTTGATTTAAAAAATACAATTTTCTTTAAGTGTTGTAATTTGTGTAATTCATCACATAAATTAATTCCAGAACTTTTCAATGGCAATATATACTTTCCCATGACCATTCCCAGTACTATAAAGAATAGCATACAAGTCAATATACAATGACAAATTCACTGCCCATGTTACAAACTAAATGTATATAAACTGAGAAGAAAATATGGTCTCTGACACACATTTTGAAGTTGTTGTTTTTTTGTTTACTTTTGGTGTGATGGGTTTGCTTATTATTGTTTGTTCTGGGGGTTTTTGGAGGGGTTTTTGTTGTATTTTTATGGTTGTTGTAGGGTGTTTTTGTGTGTGTGTGTGTGTGTGTGTGTGTGTGTTTTGGAGTATAAAAAGTAATCAAACGACTGTAAGAACATATAATTTCATTTTGACAATGAAGCATTAAAACACAATTTTCAAATTAGAAATGCATTCCATACTGTATATAAATGAAAAGAAAGCATTTTACCCAAATTGTAGGTTTTTAACACGTCTATATCATGTCTATAAACTTTCCAGTTCTGAACACTCAAAAAGATCAGATAAAATCTTGCCTGTGTAGTTCTTTGGCCTTCTTTATCATATATTCCAGCATCACGACCTAAATGCAATACTTCATCCCCACACAAGGAACCTGTCAAATGGATATTGTCTTGTGTTTAATATGCAACATTAATTTTTTTTTTTAATGTAATCAAATGGCAAAGCTGACTAGTTTTATATAGAAGTTGATAAAAAAAAATTACGTGGTTTCATGGGGTTTTCTGGTAGGCGTTTTTGTGTGTTGATTTGGGGGTTTGAGGGATAGGGGGTTATTTTTGCTTCTTTTCTAAAGGTTTTTCTTTAATTATTTTATTGTTTTACTAAGACTGCATAAAAATAAATAAATTTGTAACTAACTAAAGCCCAAAATACATGCAGATGTTTACTTATGTAACTAGTTACCGTATATCGCTGTGTATTAGCTGACTTTTAAGCTCTACAAATGTCTTCCTGACGGCAGTGTGTCGGCCTATGCACGAAGTTGATAAAAAGTTTTCACACACAGGAAATGGGTCACATAGCCTTGACTTACTGATTTATTTTATTTTTTCACAGCTGAAATTTTAACTGACCATGTATGGTGATATTAGTTTTTCTGTTGTTTATCTTAGAGTTCTTTCTGTAAAAATAAATAATAATAATTACATAGAAGTTTTATCCCTGTGCAAAAGCACCGACTTCTACAAGATACGAACTAGCACTGTGTGTGATCGGTTCTTTTTATTAAATTATTATTCTACATTAGGTACATTTTGTAGGATGTTTGTTTTTAAATCTTTATTTGTAGTCTGAGTGGTTTAAATATTCATCAAACACAGTCGAGAGAAAAATCAACTTTCTGTTTCTAATGATGACTAAAGTTTATGGCTTATGCATGGTACAAGTCTTTTTATACCAGATTTAAAGAGGCAAACTAAGGGTCGGCTTATACACGAAGTCGGCTAATACACAGCAATATACGGTATGTCATGTGAACAGAACTGCTCATGTGCGTAAAATTACTCCTGGTGCAGATTTGCATGTGGTAAGGTCATTCAAAAACTCATGTCAGAATGTTGTATTCCATATGCAGCAAAATTGCTCATTCGTCATGGAGTAAATATACTTTTGCATGACCTCCAGATCACATGCTAATTTACTCCTGGAGTATTTTACTCACGTCAGCAGCTGTGTGTGTTTTTCTGGACTTTAGGTAGTTGGGAGACTTGATAGCCTAGTTGTGATTGCACCTGTTTGTCATTCTACAATGCAAGCTTTCTAAACACAATATTTGGTCTCAATAGGTTGTGAATGTTAATTACAGAGAGAGAAAGGGAAGAAGCAAGGGAGGGAGAGAGAGAGCGAGCAAGCGAGCACACACTCTCTTGTATGTGTGCTCGCTCTTCTCTCCCTCCATCCCTCTTTTGTGAGGAGCAAGAGCAAGCTTCTTATTCAGGCAAAAATTAAGGTGGTGTTGGTCATATACAATGTTCAATCATTATATTTGTAAGTAATTAAAATAGTAGATGTAAGCAAGGGCATTCATGTCCTGGATAGTCTCTGACAGTTGAGCATTTAAAAAGTATTTTATCAAAATTTGTAAAGATTTAATATTTTTGCTTTAAAAATTGCCCAAATATTGTTCTTGCATTATTTCTACAGCAACTGCAATGCATACTTTATTTGGAAAATATATTCAGACTTTCTTGAGATACAAAAATAACCTTTCCATTTTGATCTTCGTAGGAACTAACAAATATCAAAACCTGTCTTATTTCACTGCAATACACACACACACACACACACACACACACACACACACACACACTTTAAAACACTATTTCCATTATTTGGAATGGACTCTGTGAACAGGCACATACCTCTTAATACTTTTCCCTTACAGATTTACAATACATAACTTTCATTTACAAGAATGGTGGCAAAGTTTCAAAACTAATTTTACATCATTAGCCATAAAAGAGATTGAAATGTTTTATCAATAGTAAAGATATTGGACATGAAAGAAAAAGATGAAAACTGGTGTACTAAATTCCAAATCTTATAACATTAGAACCTGTGTGTTGAATCTATAAATGTTTGGACACAGTGGAAAATTAGACTATTATTCACAGATTTGGATATATTTGGATTACAAAATAAGAGCGACTGTTCACTGATATTTAAATGTGAAATTGACTTTAAAATGCTCCCTACAATTTAGTGTAAACCTAGGACAATGCAATAAATAATGAAAACTATCTTCATATATTTTATTTGAAATATTCTAAATATTCTTAAACATAATCAAATCAACAAAAATAATAGCTCTGCAGCCATGCTTACTTCTGGAATACTGTGTTCCACCAAAGGTAATAAGATTTCTTGCAGCTTCATTTTTCACACATTCAATCCAGAACTAAAAAATATAAATATTACAGTTACAAACATTTTACCATACGTGTAACAAGAGATTTTTAAGATGGAAAATAACAAACATTTAACATCATGAGGTAATAGTTAATGTTTTTCATCTTTAAAACCACATGAAACTAATTTGATGTATCCTGTAATTATCTTGAAATATATCAAAAACACACAAGGTTAAAAAGAACTCCATTTAGTAAGATGAAACAAGACAAATAACAAAAAAAAATTACTTAGAGGTCTTTCTCAAGTAAATATTTTACAAAGCATGAGGGACAAGAGACAAAAATAATATGCTTATTTCAATTACCGTTTGCTGTTTTTTTTTCACATTTATTGTATGAAAATAACCTTGATGCCCAATTTTTCTATTTTAATTCAGTTATGTTGTGCAGTTAATTTCTGGACTGGTTTTTTATTAAAAAATGGACGGTTATTTTCTGGACTGGCTGTCTTACTAAAAATTTGACAGTCACAAGCATGTTATGTATGCGATACATAGATGAGATGTAGCTTAACTGAATATGTTGGCTTTATATTTTAATCAAAAGGTTTTACACACTTTCACAACAGTGACATAACTTGGGGGGGGGGGATTTACAACACTTCTCACATAATTTTAATATGGGTTTATCTGTAATACAGAAGTGTGTAATCAACTGACTCATTAACAGCATAATATGCCCCATCATTCCATTTACAATATATTTTCACTAGTGGACATGGTAAACCCAGAATAGGTTCTTGATTTTGTATGAAGGTAGTAAAAGAAAGGCATGAGATGCGTAATATGACATGCAGCATTAGTCACATGTAACTCTGTATCAAGTAAATCTTTCTTCTTACATTTGGTCATAATTATTGTTCTATGATTCTATATAATTTATTAATAAATTTGAGCACTGTAATTTGATATGAGAATGTTAATTATTACTGAAGAACTATGCGACTTCCTTCCTTGATAAATAAAGCCGATCTCATCTTATAAGAAGAATTATTCATGAACATAATCACGTTGCTCAAATTCAACTGCTTTTGGGGTACCCTATTCTAGATGCTAAAAACTTAACAAACCAACAGGAGGATTGAGGACTTTATAACATGACTACCAAACCTCAGAACTAGTAAAGTATTTACCCTCAAGAAGTCTCTTCTGGAATATGTTATCCATCCATTAAGGTACAATTCTTCAAAACATGTAAAATCTAAAAGACAGAACAAAACATTATAAGTCTATTACTATGAATAAAGAAATCCTATGGGACCTTCAAAACTATTTGTCCTATTTTTTGCCAGGACTGATGAAAAAATGACTAGTCATTAATCAGAATTATTAAAAAGTTGAGAGGAAAAAAGCACACATTTCACAAAAATATGATATTTATAACTGAAAAATTGATAATTTTCCAAGCAATTATCCTTCGAGAAGGAACCAAAAAATATTCAGTTCCACAAATCTCACTTTCATAAGCTCAAAAATTACCTCACTATTACTCGCTTTAATATTTTACCTTATATTTGAGCTTCTGTTTACATTTACACATAATATATTTTATGGAGAATGCCCGTTGTAGTCTGTTGTTTGTTTTTGTGTTATTCCTGCGTGTGTATCATGTTTGTGTATGTTCGCTTGATATTATTGTTGTTATTTGTGTTAATTATTGTTGTTATTAGTTCTGTCTGTTGTGTTCTATTTGTTTTTAAGGTATCCCTTATGGAAGTCTTATAACCTGCCTTCACCTACATCTGGTCATCCCTTTGCGATATCTAGTATAGTCTCAATAATATGTTTTAATAATGGTGTAGGTAACCATAATGTTCTACAATGTTCGGTCTATCACCTGTTTGAACATTATTTCGCGATCCTTATTTTAGTATCCTAGCTTTTGTGCATACCATGCCTTTTAGGCTTTATTAGTGTTTGATTTGTGATAATTAGGTGTGTGGTCGCAAGGGTGATTCCATATTATATTTTAATATGTTGATTTTAATTAAATTATTATATTTTAATACACTGATTTAAATTAAACTATTTAATTATTAGATTATACCATATATCACTGTGTATTAGCCGACTTCGTGTATACTTAGTTTGACCCTTTAAATCTGGTAGAAAAAGACTGGTACCACGCATAAGCCGAACGCGACTTTAGTCATCGCTAGCGACAGAAAGTAAGACTATATTTGTGTTTCATGGATATTTAAACCATTTAAATTTTACAAATAAAGATTTAAAAACAAACAAAATATACCTAATGTAGAATGATATTTTAATCAAATGAACCGATCACACACAGTGCTACTTTCGTATCTTGTAGAAGTCGGTGCTTTTTCACATTTGGCATTAACAAAACTGCATGGGTAAAACCTCTATGTAATTATTATTATTTATTTTTACAAAAAGTTAAACAAATAACATGAAAAAAATATCACCAGGGATGGTCAGTTAAAATTTCAGCTGTGAATTAAAAAAAAATAATAAAAAAATAAAAAAAAATAATAATAAATAAGTCAAGGCTACGTGACCCACTTCCTGTGTGTGAAAACTTAGGCCGAAGTTTATGCACAATGTTAAAATAAATAAATATTTGCAACTTATATACATTATATATACTAAATATATGACAACTAAACAAATATACATTGATAATGGACCATGGATGCTACTGCAATTGCTTGGAAAATAGTAAAAAAAGTAAGTATGTATGCCTGAACTACCTATTTCCGATTGTGTCGTATTTCCGTTACTGACGTTTTTTGGATTATTTTATGTAAGTAGGCCTATTTTATCAACTCCGTGCATAGGAAAACATTTGTAGAGCTGAAAACTCGGCTAATACACAGCGATATACGGTAATCAAATGTATGTCACTAGTGCGTGCGTATCTGCATGCATGCACATCCATAAACCAAAAACGGTTATATCTTTCCCTATGCTAACCAGTGTCCCATGACTGTGTTGTTGTTGTTGTTGTTTTGTGTTTTTTGTGTGTTTTTTTATTTTTTAATTATTTTAATTATTATTTTTTTAAATTATTATTATTATAATTTTTTTTTTTTAATTTTTTTTTTTTTTTTTTTTTAATTATTATTTTTTTTTTTTTTGGTGTGGTTTTTTCAGTGTAGGGCCTAGTTAAATATAATTTTTTTTTAGTAATGATCAAATGACTGATTTGGGGAAGTGGGCAAAAATATCTTCTGTGTGTTCAAATTACCAAATGAGGTGTATCTAATGTTCTATAATAAGTGGTTACATATTTCCAATATTTGTTGACATGCTTCAAGCGTATGATAAGGGACACAATTATATTTATGGTAACTGTTACATCGATGTCAGAAATTTTTTTAGTGCTCAGACAGGGCTATTAAATTAAGTTATATGCAACATGTTGGTGTGAAAAAAATGATGGTATTTATGCTATGACAAGAAACACAATGATATTTGCCCACAAGAAGATACTGAGGGAGTTTATTGATAACAATATAACTTACTGAGAGCCAGTCTCGCGCAAAAGCAGTTCTGTCCAAATGGGAAAGTATGTACAAATATACAAATTACCAATAGACATGACACACATTAACATACAAGTTACCAATATACCAACATACATGATGCATATTAGCATAAAGACATACAAATATACCAATATACGTGAAACATATTAACCAACAAATATGCTAATATACAAACATACAGGTATACAAATATACCAAAATACATGATACATATCAACATACCAATATACCAACATACATGATACATATTAGCATACCAATATACTAACATATATGATACATATTAGCATACAAATATACCAACATATACGACACATATTAGCATACCAGTATATCAACATACATGATACATATTAGCATACCAATATACTAACATATATGATACATATTAGCATACCAATATACTAACATACCTGACACATATCAACATACAAATATACCAACATATACGACACATATTAGCATACCAGTATATCAACATACATGATACATATCAACATACCAGTATACCAACATATATGATACATATTAGCATA